>BQNB010069764.1:0-33373 GCA_026074375.1 Tanacetum coccineum
GAAGATGAGAAACCTAAGGTGGGTGATATATTTGACAGTTTTGATGCTGGTTATGACATGTACAAGGCCTACGCTGAGAAGGGCAGGTTCAATGTCCGTAAGTTAGGGCAAAAAAACTACAAGGGTAAAATAACACATATGTATGTATTATGCAATAAAGCCGGTAAAGTAAGATCTAAATTTGATAAAAATACGTTGAAGGAATGTGACAATGAGAATGAGAAAAAGGATGGTAAAAGAAAAAGAAAATGAAAAACTAAATCTAGTGTTACCAATTGTCCTGCGAAGATTGGATTGAAAGCTATTTGTGGGACAGATTCTTAGAAGATTTTCGATTTTTTTGAAAATCATAATCATACGCTTCTAAATGAGAACAACATGGATCTATCACGCGTGCGACGACAACTCCATTTTGGTGATTACATATTTATTCATCGTGCCTCGCTTTCCAATATAGGACCTCCAATAGCACACCGATTGAAAGTGGCTCTTATGAGTGGTTATGACAAAGTCCGTGGAACACCCGGGGATTATAGGAATTTTAAGCGTACTATGAATCTATTCATTGGAGACAGGGATGCACAGATGATTGATAAGTGCTTAATTACACATATCTTTTACCTCTAAAAACGAGCTTAAATGACCAAAAACAGACAAAAACTGCCAAATATATGTTTGTTTTGCATTTGTATTGTGCAGGAAGTGGATATCATCAAAAAGACAGAAAACCAAGCCAAAATGACAAAACTGAGCATGGAATGGAAAAGACTGTGCAAAATCAAGGCCAAAGTCCAAAAATGCCAAAGTCAGAGTCAATATTAATGAATCAGCAGTCAAACCGGAGCCGGAACTGAAGAATACTATTAGATGCAATCTTAACCCATCTGATGGGCCGGGAAAGCCCAATAGTATAACTATGAAGACTGTGAAGACCAAATGGGCCCTCAATCAATTTCAACAGCCCATTTGTGTGCAATTGACAAAGACTGTGAAGACTTTGAAGGCCCAATCCTAGCCCAGTTACAGCCAATCTCAGCCATTGTACACACAAAACCCACCTGAACCTTATTGGGCCCAGACACACTCAATTGGGCCCAATACAAGCCCAAAAGCCCAACACAAAACCCAAGCCCAACAAAAGCCCACAATTCTTTTTATAAAACTTTAGGGGCTAAATTGCCAATTTTTTTTATTTTTTTTTTTTTTTTTTTTTTAAAAGTTTGTGTATGTAAAGAAAAATGGTTTAAACTAAAAGAGGGACTGAAATTGCAATTTCCCAAAACCCTTTTAATTCTTTTGTTATAAAACGACAAGGACCAAAAGTGTCACTTTCCAAACTCTTTTATAACTATTTTTTTCGGCTTAAATGAAATGAAATAGAAAGAAAGATGGAGGGCCAGTTTTGCCTCTTCCCCATTCTTTCCTTTTAAAACCTGAACCATAACTGTACCCTTCCCCGTTTACCGCCAAAACCCAAACAGCCTCATCCCATGGTTTCAAGCTCCAAACCACCCCCTAGTACACTTCCCCCCCCCCCCCCCCCCCCCCACCCCACCCCCCCCCCCAGCGGCGCCCCCCTCCCCCCCCCCCCCCCTTTTTCCCCCGGGACCCCCCCCCCCCCCCCCCCCCAAAGCCTACCCCTCACCATTTCCCACCTTCCCATTACCCCTATAACCTTCCCACTTGGCAATTTACACAACCCGAAGACCCCATCAATGGCTGAGAATGTTGTAAGGCCAATGAAAGGCTAGGATTGCTTGGGAAGTATTGTACACACACAGCAAGCTCATCCCAAGACCAAGAGAAGGCTTTGAGCTTCTATAAAAGAGAATACCAATTCCCACAACCCAATACCTTTATAGAAAGCCACCTTGGCAATCCCACTCAACCCGAAGACCTTCAATGGCTGAGAATGATGTGTAAGGGTGAATGAAGGGCTATGATTGCTTGGGAAGCCTTCTACACTCACAAAAAACACAAACCAAGGAGTTTCAGCCTCTATAAAAGAAAAGAAAAGCAGCCGAGCCACAGACTAGTTTAACTTAGCTTATTTTTATTAAAACTTTAATTAAAATTGTAACTTTAAGCTTCAGCTTGTTTTTTTTCTTATGTGTAATGTACTGTTTTGAAAGTCTAATGCAATTTCGAAGTAACTTTTGAATTTCTTGATTATTTTTTATAACTCAACTCTTTAATGCGTTGTTCATGCTTAAAGAAAGTTGTTGTTTCTTGTTTCTTATTAAACCCACTAGCATTAATATCAATTAACCTTAATTAATCTGAAGTAAAATCAAGTTAAAACGTTTTTTTACTTATCTAAAGGGGTGTTTGGGTAAGCATGCAAAATGGGTCATATGATGTTTGTGATGGGTTGTAACCACTCAGCCAATTTTGGCTGAGTGTGGAGGGTTTATTAAGCTACTTTGATTACCAATTTTAGTTTGAAAATAAGTTTTTAGGTTTCTTTTATATTCTGTCAAATTTTCAATAAGCCAATATGAGCTTAAGTGCTCCAGCTGCTTATGCAGCTTAAGCACATTGAGTTTGTGCTTATGGGTGTTGTTTCTAGCCAATTTACCAACCACTTGTTGCTGTCCCTTTAATTTGACAATATAAGTCAAGTTTAGCTTTGTCATGATCTTTGAAATCCCTCAAGTTTAAGCCCCATTATCAGCAGCTTTAATTAAGCCCTAAGCTCTCAAACTTTGAAAATAAGCTCAGTGACCACCCCTTGTTATCTGTTTGTACTTGGATTTGGCCAAAAAGCTCTTTAGAGCTTATTGCATAAGCTAAAAAAGCCCTTAAGCTCACTGCCTTACTTCCCCTGGTGCTGAGCACCATAGTTTAGCCCTTTTATCTAGCTTATTTTACACTAGACTCTAGGATTTTATTGCTTTTATTTATAGCTTATTACTAGTTCTTTAATTCCCCAAAATCTTATAGCTTAATTCCTCCTCTAGTATAGCTTATTCTAGGCTTAAAGTTCCCTCTTTTCTGTTTTCTTATTAAAACTGTCACTATAGCTTAAATCATTTCTAGCTTATTTTAGGGCTTATTCTAGATACCTTAGCTTATTTAGGACTCCCCTAGCCTATTAACCTGTTCCCCATAAGTTTTAGCTGAAAAGCACTTTTTAATAAGCAAAAATAAGCCAAATTCGTAGGGTCTGTTTGGTAGTTTTCTCATAGTTAAGGGGCACCCGTTTCTATTGTAGTGTAAAATTCCAAATATTAGCCCGCCTACCCTGTAGTTTACTTTCTTTCACTTTTTACCCTGTCTTTCTTAGTTAAATAAAAAAGTTAATATTTTTGTTTTTAGTTTTATTAAAAATTAGGTTAAAGTTTTAATTGAATAAATTAGGGTTCAATTGGGTTTTAAAAATTAGGGCTTTTGTTTCTATTAATTTTCTGCACCATTTTAGCATATTAAAACCATTTTTCTATATTTTTCCAGTTAAATTTGTATTTTCTAGCAATTAAAATAGATTTTAGTTATTACTTTTTCTTATAAAAATCATAAAAAATAGAAAAATAGTTGAAAAATTAAAATTCTTTTTGCATTAATTTTCATTTTAAATCTAGTATTTTTGAAAAATAAAAGAAAAATTTTAGTGTTAATTTTTAGAAAAAGTTTATTTTTGTTAATTCATTAAATCTTAGAAAAATCATAAAAAATTCAAAAATTAATAAAAAAATATTTTTCTTTTTTATAAAATTTTCTTTTGTCATTTAGTGTCTAGGAAAAATATAACATTTAGTATAGGTTTAATTTTTTATAAAATTCAGTCTTAGACCCGTTTTACCGAGTGCGTTTTACCGTTTCTTTTCGTTTTACATTCAAACGACCTCCGTTTTAGTTCTAGTTTTCTTTATTTTTCAAATTAACTTAATTAGAATTTAATTTTGATTTTTAATTTAATTTAGCATTTATTTTCTTAATTTTTAGTATTTAGGTTCCCCATTTCCTATATCTGTTTCCCGTAGATTAAATTAGGTTTTATTTAATTAATTTTAGTTGTAACTATATCAGTGTTTCCATCATATCTAAATATTCTCCATCATTCAATTTCTCATCAAACCAGGATTACCTTCAATTGCAGCCTCGTTGGGACATACGACCCGGGAATATCTCTTCCGGAATCTTTTTATCATTGATTCTATCTTGTGTATTTTATCCTTTTGTGGAATTTGACCTTTTGCCTTGGTCAAGGGCATTCGGTTAGGATCTGTATTAGGGTTGCTATATAAGTGTTACCCGGGAAATCTCTTCCGAATCTTTTTACAATTGATTCTTATATATTTAATCTCTTTGTGTAGATTTGTGGACCTTTTGCTTGGTTAGTGGCATTTGTTGAGATTTGCATTTGTGTATTTTATATATAATATGCTATCACACGAATCAAGTCTTAAAATAAATCTGCAAGTACCTTTAAATTTCAAAAAGCCAAAATCATAATAGTTGTGACTGTCATTTTTCATTTCAATTTTCTAGCTTGACTTCTAGAACTCTTACTTAATCCTATCTTCCGTTGAGTTAAGTAAGTCAAGTTCTAAATCTATTGTGGGAATTAGCTTTACAGTAGTGCTTATTAATTCATTTTTTTGCTTAAAAATAGTAGTAATTATCATCTTAATGTTGTCAAAGACCTATTTAGTCCTTAAAGGAAGCTTGCTCTCTTTTGCCTTTTTAATTGCATATTAGTTATTTTTTTGCTTATTTCTTTCTCCTAGTGCTCAGATCTGTTAGTTTATCTTTTTTAGCTTATTTGTCTTACTTATTGCTTATTTAGTTCTAAAAAAGCCAAAATAATTTAAAGCTAAACGCCTATTTGTCAAATTAAGCAAAATTTCAGCTTTTAGTTAGCTTTTTTCTGGCTTATTTTTTAAGTGGTCTAAAAGTCCTTTTGTTAAACTTTCTTATTTTAAAACCCTTTTTTTATGGGTTTTTTTTTTCTTCTAAGCTTTATTCAAAAAGAAAAAAAATGTTTTCATTAAAAAGAAAAGTCACAGGTTTTGAACCTGTGCCCTCCCCTCACACACCCAAACACCAACACCTGCTACCAACTCGCATTTGAGGTCTTTTTCATAAACTAATTGCAAAATGTAATCTTTAAACTCTTTCCAATTATTAAAACCCTTTTTAGCTTAGTTTAATTTTTTCCTGGCTTAGTTTATAACCCGTTTTTCGCATTTTTATTCTTTTTTACATTAGGTTTTATTGTAAGTACTTCAGTACTTTTTTGGATTTTTTTATAAAATAGTTTAGCATTTTAGTATATTTTATATTAAAACTGTTTTTAATTCATCATAAATAAAATAAAGAGTCAAAAAAATCTTATTCTTTTATTCTAAAATTATATTTAGTCATTTAGGATTTATAAAATATAAAAAAAAAGTTTTAGTGTTAAAATTTTTAATTTAGTTTTTTGTCCGCGATTTAATTTTTCCCGTTATTTTGTTTTTGTGCGTTTAATTCCTTAATTGGTAAATTCTAGTTTAGCTTCATTTTATTTGCTTTCCATTGCGTTTTAGATTAGAAATCAATCTAAATCTTTTATGTTAACTAGCTCGATTCCTGACATAAAACGTTAATTTCCATTCATCTCTCACCAGGAGAACGATACGCGTGATGATTACTTATTATTCTTTCCTCAAGGATAATTTTGTATGATACATAGCTTACGTATACGTATCTGAATATGTTATATATATAGTATAATATATATATATATATATAGAAGAATATAGTCTATAAAAATAAGTATATAGATTATATATTATATTTAAGAAGGTTTGTATTAGACAAATATAAAAAAAGCGCAATTGCTTTGAAGACAGAGAAATAATCAATCTTCCGGAGTCGAAGTCCCAACGAGGTTTGAATTGAAAATTCACGATTATGTTTTCGAAGAATAATGCTTGATTATCTTTAAATGTTTTTTGTTTAAAAACTAATTTTAATTATAAGAAAATAATACTAAAATTATACTAAACAATTAAACTATGAGAATAATGCTAAAAAGATTTAAAAGATTTATAAAACAAAAATGCTTGCTAAGTGACTTGAAAAGTTTATTAAGTGTGAATTTAGGTTCATTAACGAGTTAATTTCCTTAGAAAAGACAATTATCTCACAACGTTGGTTTATTTTGACAAAAACCTCTTAAAAAGATATTAATTACTAGATGTGTAGTTTGACTATTTTTCCGGATTTTGCCCTTTAAAATATTTAAACCACAAATCTAAATAATCAAAGATTATTAATCAATTAAACATTTTTCAAATCCACACTTAATTCCCAATTCATAATAACACTTAACAAGCACTATTTAAACTACTCACTACGCATAATAATCAAATAAGCAAAGCAAAACATTTTTATTCTAAGCTACATTACTTAATTAAAAAAGGATAGAAAATGAAACCGAATTGAAGAGCCGCAATTAAACGAATACCACCGATTTATTTATCTAAAGCAAATAATCAAATCCGGTCTAGCTAAATAAACCCTTAAGCTCCGCGCCTCGTGAGTTGACCGGAACCAAAAACACAAAACAAATAATAACAAACTTGTTAACAGTTTAAAACGATTTGCATTTAACAATATGGCTCATCAGTTAGTTATACAACCCAAAACGCAGGCTTAATTTAAAACTCAGATCCAACATGATAATCTAAGGCCCAATTTGTATTAAACAAATAAAACGCAAGCCCATGTTAAATTTCAACAAACCAAACACATTCAGTTGACAAAAATCAAGTGAGAAACTAGCTTATCTATTTTAATTCTCTCTAATAAGCTAAAGCACGAATCAAATAAGCTCACACGAATAAGCTAACATACGAAAAAGCTTCTACTCAGAATTAAGCTATGATTTCACTTAAATGAGCAATTAAAAGCATAAAATAAAATTATAAACCCACTAGAATTGAATAAGCTCAAGTTAAGTCGCAAACGATGAATACCATATAAGAGCTTAATAAGCAATTAAGATTAAGTAAATTGAATAACGAGATAAGCACTTCTAATAACCTAATAAGCTCTAGAGCAAAATCAACAAGGTAACACGACAATAAGCTAAATGATTTATTAAGCTAGAACGAGATTTAAGCAAAAAAACTTCTTAATAAGCTAAAAATCTAAACAATTAGAATAAGCTATAAGCACATTAACGAATCAAATGACATAGCGAATAAGCAAATAAGCTCACAAAAGTTTGATCTAGAAATATAAGCTCACTTTAAACCAAATAAGCTATTAAGAAGCTTATCTTATCAGAAAATAAGAGCTCCTATTAACACTAAAACGATATAAGTAAGAAAATAAGCTAAATCTGAGCTTATTATAGCTTATTACTCGAAAAGTTTCTAAAAGCTAATAAGAATGATTCAAATAAACTTTAAAGAGCTTATAGGAGTCGATCTTTTAGCTTTTAAGGAGCTTTGAGACTAATAAGCTAAGGGAATAAGCTCAAAAACACAGCTTATTGAATAAGCTAGCACAAAAAGAGAGAAAACGAACCAATAAGCAACGAATATAAGAAAACCATTACATTCATTAAACTTAAACCATTCTTATTACAAAACTTGAATAAGCTTGCGAAATAAGCAGAGTACAATAAGCTAGAAAAACAAAATAAGCTAATCCTAAACAAATATAAGCTAAAAACTAAAAACTAAAACTATAAACTAAAATTTCCTAGGTGAGATAAGTGTGAGGGAGGCGAGTTGCTTTTTATAGGGCAAGAAGGGGGTGTTTTGTAAATTGCAAATCATTAGGAGCCAATCATTGCATTAGAATATGCCACCTCGGACTGAAAAACATGTCTTAACCAACAGCATGAGGCCACGTGGGATTCCTTTAACCGCTTCCTTTGTATGCAAGCTTAAAATTCGTTTCATAAATCTGAGCTTCTTGTTATGAATTAAAATGAGATAGCCGCCACGTGGAAGGATTTCATTCGCTCACCCAACATGGTGGAAGCTCACGTGAGCAATAAGATTTAATTTATGAGCATGTGACAAGACGTCACATGACGTCATCAATCTCAAATCCAATTTTATATATCATGTTTTGGGTTTAAGTTGGGTTTTAGTTGGGCTTGGGCTGGTCCAGCCCATAAAATGGGTTACAGGCTGGCCCAATAAAATTCGAGGGCACCATTGGACTCGTTTTTCTGTGCTCTTTCCAATGGCATGCTTGGGGACTTTTCATGACTTTGTCTTGATTTTGAATAATAGGCACTCTTGATCACGACAAGCCCGTAAATACTTGTTATTTGCTCCGTTTTAATCATTTTTACCTACAAGACATAAAAATACCAAACAAACATATTTGCAAGAAAATTATTCATATTTTAGCATTTTTAGTCTGATTAATAGTGTTTTACGGGGTATTAACGATGTGTGTTTTACCACACATCAGATTCCCCCACACTAAGCCATTGCTGGTCCCACACGCAATGTAAATTAAACACACCCAAAAATAAATAATTAAATCCCCTTTTAACTTATGACCCCTCATAATCAAACAGGAACAGAAAAGATCCATTAAGAAGGTTCAAAAATCATTTATTTCAAAAGCGCCCTCGTTTTAACCACTTATTCATTAATAGATAAAAACTAAGATAACAATTAAATAAAATTATTTAAAAGGCTTTAAGAACGGGAGTTCATCATCCTTGATTTTCACAATCCCCAAACTAAGCTTAAAACGAAATCACAGTTAAATATAAGATTAGATGCTAACACTACTCATAAATGCTAATTGGGTAAGTATAAACTTAACTTTTCGCTCCCATTATTCCTAAATCCTCTAAGGGTTTTATTATTATTATTGGTGACGAATAAATGAAATTCTTATTCATATAAAGTAAACCCGGTTTAGACCATAATTAGTTTGAAGTCCTTTCCTAAAGAGTCGATATGATGAGAATAAGGTTCATATTAAGGTTCTAATTTCGAATGATTTAGGGGTTATTCTTTTTATTTCATCCGAAACAACTCAACTACGAGTCTAGATACGGAGGCTTTATTTAGATAACCTCGGAGTCAAAATTTGATTTATTATTATTGTTATTACAACATTATTAAACCTCGGTCCTTTAAATAACTACCACATCGGTATGCGAGCCGACCATGGTCCAGGAGTCTTATTTTGACCTTGGTAATTTCCTCGACCTTTTAGAAGGTTGCAACATCTGTTGTGAGCCAGCAAGATGCAAGAAACTTTTATCAGTCTCGGATTATTACTATGTGCCTTATTTAGAAGACCGCCACATCGGTTGTGAGCCGGCAAGAGGCAGTAAACTTTTATCAGCCCACAATTTTTTTTATTATTATTACCTTCACCCTTTAAACGACTACCACATCGGTTGTGAGCCGGCAAGAGGTAGTGGTCTTATTTCGGCTTCGGTTTAATATATAACTATTATAGCCAAATTTCAAGTCTTGTGGTCTTTTAAGTACCTAGACAACGGTAGCGAGTCGTCAGGAATCGGTAGCCTATTTCCCCACAACACTGACAAAACCTCAATGTGTACCTTAATTTCACCAGAAGGAATCTCTACGAAGTGATTTAAACTAAGAATCACAAAAACCTAAAGTAACTTTATTTATTCAACAATTATATAAAGTTTATTAAGGTGAAGGGAGCAAAAAGCCACAATTAACCTCTATGAGCTCTAAAGAGATCCAACTACTCCATGCTTAGCATCTAACTTATATTCAACTCTATCATTTTTCATTCTTTGCAAAATTTTAAAGTTAAGCAAACGCTAAGTCTTGAAAGCTAAGGGAAAAGCTAGAGTTTAAAACTCGGTCAAGTCAAAAGTTACCTAGTTCTACGAGCCTACTTATTACTAACATTTTTATATTTTCATCATTTTTTTCATTTTTTTTTACCATACAACACGATAAAAATTTATAATTTTGGTTAAAACGGGGTTGCGTGGGAACACAGATAGGTAACAGGTATGATCAATTTCGATAGAAATCCCCCACACTTGAAATATAACATTGGCCTCAAAGTTCAAAAATATCAGGTTTTACCCCCACACTTAGGAACGAAAAAGGAAAATGCAAAAAATCCCAAGTGTGAAAAGGGGAACACAATAATATACATGATCGGGATTAAGGATTCCAAAATAAGTAGAAGATCGAAGACCGGATGATTGGAGGATTGAACACAAGCACGGGTCTTCATGATCTTAAGGAATCCTGCAAAAAAGGTACCACACACCAAAGAAAGAAGCACGCCCCCACACTTGGGCTATAAAATTACACACTTATTTATTAAGAAAATAGAAAGAAGAAAAGACACGGGTTGCCTCCCGAGAAGCGCTTGTTTTTGTGCGAGTCTCTAACTTGACTCTTCCTGAATTTCTTTGTTCTTGGGGTGAAAACTGACCGAAGATTCGATCATCAATGAAATTTCTCTTAAGATATGACATTTATTGAACACGAAATTGCTAATCAGAAGATGTGGAGTTTTTCTTGTAAAAGAGAAAACTCCATTGATAAAGAAGATCCCAGGATCGAAAACTACATTTTGGTCACCTAACTCGAATGAATCAGATGAAAGGGATTCAAAATTATCCTCAGGAGAAAAGAAGTCAAGATAAACTGATAAGTGATAAGAATTAACCATGCCATGACAAATTCGGTGAAGAATTACGTTTTGCATGGACTTATCAGAGGTTAATTCTTCAAACAGAGGTGGGATTTGAACGGTACTATGTACCGCATCCATCATGGTCTCTGTTTCGGGCTCATCACTATGCTCATTCTGAATATAAAAGATTGGATTATCATAATTCAAAGTGTATTCAGGATCGAGCTCCCGATGGATTAGTGTATGATGTATCATACGAATCAAAGAAAGAGTCAAAAGAATCCTGGGATGTCACGGATACCCTTGGGATTGGAACAAAGTCATCACTATCCTTTAAAGGATTTAATTTGATTTCCTCGTCCTCCATTAAAAAGGTATCGGGTGGTTCCCGTATAAGAGTATAGATCTCTGACTTATCGGCTTCTAAAGGTCCATCCTTTAATAAATTTTCAAGAAAAAGGATATCTCTCTCAGAATCATAAATTCCATTATCAATTTTAAGAGGTTTTTTGATTAAAGACTTAGTCGTGTTAAGTTCATCATCTTTAAGCTCTTTAGGAGGGAGATCGCTCGGGATTTCATCGTTTAATAATTCTTTAAGAAAAAGAATATCTCCCTCTGAGTCATAGATCCCATTATCAATATCCAGTGGTATCGAGTCATCTAGAGAAAGAAATGCGTCGGTCTCGTCCAAAAGTAAGTCAATTTCCCTGGAGGGAATAAGAGAAGGGGGGAGAGACTCAACGACAGGGTCAAGAGAAAGAGTGGGACTGCCACTCAAAGAATTGTTTCCAATTGGAAGTTCAACGTACAAAGAATCAACAATATCAATTCTATAAACGAAATAGTCGGCACGTCCCTTAGGATTCTCTAAAGCTTGAAATTTTTCTTCTTGAAGCCGACATGGATATGGAATAAGTAGCTGATAAGGATTAAGCTTCGGGTCTTCCTTAAGTTTTGGTACAGACAATGGTGGAGTTTTTGGAGGTGGGACAAGTGGTGTGCTCTTAGAGCTAGCAATTTCCACCACTTCCGTTATGGTCTCCGGTGCTTGATCCTTTTTGAGAAAATTAGAATGAGAAAGAAAAGATCCATCCAAAGTCAAGCCATCCGTACTAGTAATCACTTTAAGCTAAGCAAGAGGGTTTGTTCTGGTGTTGCTCGGAAGCTCACCTAATGGTCTTTCTTGAAAATCTGCCATTTGATCCATTTGATGTTGCATTAATTGAATCGATGCTTCTTAATTTTGGTCATAAGTTTCTCGCATGCTAGCAAATTGATATTCAAGAGCTTCGACTTATTTAGTAAGAACGGTAATGTCATCAATTTGAGTTGAGGTACCATAATTACTCGAAAGTTGAGGTTTATTTCTACAAGTTCGAACTCTGGCTTTATTCTCGATGATGGTTAAGGCATCTTGAGTATTTCTTATCATTAGATTTCCACCCGCTGCGGTATTGAGAGAATCTTGATCAGATTGACACAACCCGTTATAGAAAAAATCAATTTGGTGAAGGAGAGAGAATCCGTGATGAGGACATTTCTTTAATAAATCTTTGAATCTTTCCCAAGCTTCGGTAAAAGTCTCACCAAAAACTTGTTGAAAGTTCATGATTTATTTTCTTAGCTCTCTTGTTTTAGAACGAGGATAAAATCTATTCAAGAACTTTGATACTAAATCATCCCAAGGTGTGATGGAATTAGGAGGTTTGTTCTCAAGCCATGTCTCGGCTGCTCCTTTTAGATAAAACGGGAATAAGATCAACTTCACCACATCATCAGGCACTTGGTTTAGTCTTAGAGTTCGGGTTATTTGGTAAAATCTACTGATGTGTGAATGAGGATCATCATTTTCAAGACCAAAGAAAGGATTGTTACTTACGAAATCAAGTAACTCAGGTTTCAATTCAAATTCATTAACTAGAACAGCTGGAACAACTATAGCATCCTCAATACCTACGATAGGTATTTGGAGTAGCTCTTCCATCGGTCTCAAATGATCGGCCATTGACGTCTTCAGCGTTCTCGTCCTCTCCTTGTATAGAATCATGAAAAAGTTTATCGGACTCAGATTCTTCTACTTGACGAAATTGTAAACTTTTCTCAGAATTGAGAAAATGTAACTCGATTTGGTTCGAAGAAGATTGCACGCTTATGTACCAAAAGTAAAACGGAGAAATTTGGTGTTTCAAAAGTTTTAGAAATTCTTTATAAATCTTTATGATCCTCATTTTTATTATATATATAAAAGAAAAGGAAAAATAAAATAGAAATGGAAAATATTTTATCCCTCTTTATATCTTAGAGGGAGGTTACAAACCCTAGCTTTACTATCAAAGCTACTAACTAATTACATATTAGGTCCTTCATTGTTGTCTTCTTTCTTCATAGTTCGACTAATAGTTTTTGAAATCTTCGCATCTGAAAGTCCCACCCAACCAATCTTCCCCTCTTTGGATATACAAAACAACATGCATGAAGAAACAATGTCCTCACAATAATAAGCCTGCACACCATAAATCTTCTCCCTTTTTTTGTAATCATCTAATAGGTGGGTCTGTGCAACTCGTAACCGCTTGGCCCTCAAGTGGATCGCATGTATGATGGTTAATTATTTTTGAAACAATAAGTTTCCCCTTACAAAATATGCTAACACATCTCATGAATCTCGGACTTCATTGGCTTGACCTAGTAGAGTATCAATGAAACATCCAAGTGCAATAAAACATCCTCCTCGGTCATGTAACTGGTTTGCCATCACAAGCCGGCGATCTAACCTCAATCCTTATGCATCTCACAAAAGGTATATGACTGGATACCGTAATCGATAAAAAGCCAATGGCATCAAAACGTCCTTCTCACAATACCTTAGATGATTTCATGCGTACAAGACATGTTTTATCACACCTAGTTATGGTCACCGTTTGATCCCTGCGCCTACCTCTCCATAACCCGTCCATCGAAGTCTCATTCGAATCACAACAATAATATAGACCGGTTTTTGATCCCAGATCAAAACGATATTTTATTACCAGACACAAGATAACGTAAATTCCTTAACGCTAAGCCATGATTCATCGCTGATCCCTGATCAAAACTCCTCCATAGCTAGTTGAAATAATAATGTGTGTGGTCCCGGACCAAAACACACATATTCTGTAATGTAATAAACACAGTCAATGAACACCAAACCAAATCAAGAATAAGTAACCAAGCCATAAGCATCACATCGTCCAAGATCCAAGGGCGTCTGAGGACCACGAAGCAAAACAGAGGACAGCACCCAAGATGATATGTATAAACTTTTAAAAAATTAAAATAAAAAAAAAAACAAACAACATAAATTAAAAAACAATAAAAATAATTATAAATAAAAAAATATTTAAAATAATTAAAAAAAATAAAATGTTAAAAAAATAAATAAAATAAAATAGCAATAAAAAAAAAAAATTTTAATATAATTTTTATTTTTTATTCAAATATTTTTAAAACAAAAAAAAAATACAAAAAAAGATAAAAAATATATAAAAATAAAATTAAAAAATTTTAAAAAACACAAAAAAAACAAAAAAAAAATTTTTCAAAAAATTAAAAAAAGCAAAATATTATTTAAACCCCAGCAGACAATAACAAAAAACAATATCGAACAATTGCAAGCAGACAAGAAACCATAAGCAGTGACCACGACTATAACCAAGAAAAGCCATACCGAGCAGAAATGATATAACCAGTAGTAACTCATAACCATCAGTATGAATCAGAATATACAACCAGTAGGAACCGTATAAGCACCAGGAGAAATCGATTAAGCGACTAGTAGAAACTTATAGCGACCACCAGAAACTTATAGCGACCAGCAGAAACCGAGACCAACAATCAGCAGGAACATGATGAAACCAGCAAGAACCAAGTGACCAGTAGGAATTACCGAGTGTGACCAAAACAAATGAATATGCTTATATGTACTCAGACTCAGCTCAGCAAGAAATATGGGAAGAATACAATTCCTATAAATCTAGTATATTCCACAAATCACTCCATAAAGTCAGGAAGTAATTTTGGGAAAATATACAATCCCTAACAATCAGGGATTTATATTAAAACATATCCTTTCCCAAACCACGACTTATCATCATAACTACTTCCAAATCTGTGAATTCATAACCAATCTGCCAATAATCACGTAAGCCCACGAACATACCATATGACTAGCAGATCCAACCATATACACATAGACGCAGCCATCATCACACCTACACACACATCCTTTAACAACCTGTTGCGACTTTTCTTCCTGCTGTTTTCTTTGTAACTACGACCACCTGCTGCTGTTATCACACGTACACCAGCAGACCCATAAAGTAGATAAACTAAAACAGCAGAAACAAACATATAACTCGTACAGATACCTTTTTTTTTAAGTATCCAGACGACGCCTTAAAAGTGTCACAAAATCGTCGCAAAATCTGTCACAAAACAGCATCTCCTTCCTCCCATATGCTTTAGCAACACATGATTTGTCACTGTTCTGTCGCTAATCAGTCACATAGCTGTTGCAAAACTGTCATAGATCTGTCCCATATCCATCAGCGACACTTTTTCTGTAGCAAAGTTGTCGCTAATTCATGGATCCTGCGTTTCGAACAAGAATGAAGCATAAATACCATCATGATCACGTCACAGATCAGATCATCAATTTAGAAGCCTTCATGTGTCAATACTACGATGTGCTGCTAAGCTGCCTTTAAACAAATTAAGGTTTGCATAAAAACCCTAATTGCCCAATACGCCTTTTTATTAAAAATAACAGAAAAATAATTTTACATGAAAACCTTATCAACCCTAGATCAAGAGCCACGAGGCTCTGATACCAACTGTAAAATCCAAGATCTGGACTCAACTAGGGTAATATAACAATGATTGATAAGCACAACGGAATATAAAGAACAAGAACACAATCATGTTACTAATAAGGTTTTCTTTATTAAACACAATAAAGAACTAACTACTACTACTACACTACACACGCTCTATGCGTTTCTTAGACTCTCATTGGAGAAGTCTGCTATGAATGGATGCCTGTAACCTAGACGCCTACCCTCTTTATATAATAGAGGGAGGTTACAAACCCTAGCTTACTATCAAAGCTAACTAACTATTACATATTAGGTCCTTCATTGTTTCTTCTTTCTTCATTTCGTCTAATAGGTTTTGTAATCTTCAAATCTGTAATCCCAACAATATTCTCGGACTCGGATACTTCCATTGGACGAAATTGCAAACTTTTATCTGGATTGGGGAAATGTATTCCGATTTGGTTTGAAGAAGATTGCATGCTCATGTAACAGAAGTAAAACGGAGGAATTTGGTTCTTCATAAGTTTTAGAATTTCTTTGTAAATCTTTATAATCCTCATTTTTATTTTTATTTTTAATATATATATATATATATATATAAGAAAATAAAAAATAAAATAGAAATGGAAAATATATTTTTTTTTAATTTTTTTTTGAAAAGATAATAAAAAGAAATAAGAAAATATTTTTGGAATTTTTAATATATATAAGAGAAAAATAAAAAGAAATAAGAAAAATATTTTAAATATTTTTTTTGATTTTTGATTTTTATCAGAATGAAATTAAACTTTCAAAAGAGAAAGGATCTTCAAGGCATTCACTCGCGAAACAAAAACGTGATGATCATAACAAAACCTCCCCGGCAACGGCGCTAAAACACACATCATTTATACCCCAAAAAACACTAATAAACGGACTAAAAACATGAAATATGATAAATATTATTGCAAATATATTTGGTTTGTGTTTTTATGTCTTGCAGGTACAAGGGATCAAAAACTGATTCGTCGTAAACGTATCGGTAATAATATTCCCGTTAGGATCAAAAATTGCTTGAGGACAAACAATGATCAAACTTCCGAGTGTCGTAATCCCAGCGAGAATTGAATTGAAAATCACGTTTATGTTTGAAATTTAAATGCTTGATTATCTTTTAATTTTGGTTTTTTGATTTTAAACTAAATATAAAATAATACTGAACTAGATTATACTAAATAACAAATAAGCTAAACAATTAAATGAAGAGAACTATATAAAATATATGCTTGCTAAGTGACGTTAAAAGCTCCTCAAGTGTGAATTAAAGTTTTACTTAACGAATTAACTTCCTTAAAAAATATAATTATCTCACAACATTGGTTTATTTTGACAAAAATCTCTTAAAAAGATATTAATTACTAGATGTGCCGTTTGATTATTTTTCCAGATTTTGCCCTTCAAAACATTCAAACTACAAATCTAAATAATCGAGAATTATCAATTAACAAACCTTTTTACAATCCACACTTAATTTCTAATCCACTAATCACTTAACAAGCATATATAAATCTACTCGCTAAACGTGAAAATTAAACCAACAATAATAAGCATATTAAATCTAAACAAAGCAATAAAAAATAAATAATGAGTAAAGCTAAACTAATATAGTAAAGAAGAGAGTAAGAGAGTAGAACCTGGAATTCGCTCGATTTGACCCGAAGACAACAACGGCTCCATCAACGACCAAATTAATAAAAATCAAACTTTTTAAAAAAAAACTATTTTTTTATGTATAAGAAGAAAACATTTTATAGCCAAAAGCAAGTTTGAGACTTATAACAAAAACAAATTAAAATTTTCGGAAGTAATCATTTAAAAAAAACAAAGCTAAGTTTTATGACTAAAAGAAGCTGCGATGTTTTCATACGGAACATTAAAAACCACGAAAAACAAGATGATAACAATCATCGAATAAAAATGATACTAGTGATTAAATAGATTGACTTTTTGAAATATATTATAGAAATATTTGATTAGTATAATTAAGAAAGAAATAATGATAGGAAAGCATAGAAGTTGGGTTATTGTTGTTGTCTGCTCAAAAGTTAATTACCTCTATCAGTGTTGACTCAAATAAATAAATTATTAACAAAACAAAAAAGGAATGTAAAAAAAAAATGGTTCTGATTGCTCAACAAAAATAAAATTAAGCATAAGATTCGGTGCTACATAGCATAAACAAGAATTTGACTAAAACATTAAATGATGGATAAAAAATTATAAAATGATGCTAAGTTATTAACCGACCCCAAAGCGGTTTGAAGTCGGCTGCTGCTTGTCTATCCTTATCTGCTGCTACTTTACCTACGAATTGAAAAACAAATGAAAACAATGAATAAAGATTAAGATAGATGTCCCAGATAAGATCCCCTCCTTTTATATCTGTGTTGCTGCGTACACTTTAAGCACAAGTGGTTTAGACTTAGTCAATTTCCACTACTGTTGGGCCGAGCTCTCTATTGTCTTGGGCTTGTGGTTTGCATTTCAGAATCTGGGCCCAACTTCATTTCTAACTGTTGGGCTAAGTTTAGTATAAAATGAGTTTTAATAAATATAGGTCGGTCCGACCCATATAAATAGTATCGGGCCGGCCCAATAAAAGATGAAGGCACTGTTGGACTCGGATTTTTGTGCTCTTTCCAATGAAATGCTCGGGAAATATTAACGACTTCGTCTTGATCTCGAAAAACACGTAAACGTTTTCAAATCTTAACCGAAAGTTACCACTTTTGCTTTATTTTCAATCCCTTGTACCTGCAAGACATAAAAACACAAACCAAACATATTTGCAATAATATTTATCATATTTCATGTTTTTAGTCCATTTATTAGTGTTTTCTGGGGTATAAATGATGTGTGTTTTAGTGCACATCAAATTCTCCCACACTACATAAAATAAAAGATTGGGTTGCCTACCAATAAGCGATTTTCTTTATTAATGATTCTTCTAGATAGACTCGGAGTCACACCCCTTACGTGACTCCTATATCATTCATACTACTACTTCTTTCATTGAGAATCTTAATTGTCTTGATTATCCCTTCATCACGCTTGTACTCGGGTCCTAATTTCAAACATTCCGAGTAATAAGTCATTCCTTTCCTACTAACATAACCTTTTCCTTTTTCCTTGTCTCCTTTACTTGCTATAGAGAATGGTGGTATGTTATTGGTATTCAAATCTTCTATATCCTTAAACCTTTTCATCTTATGAGGCATTTTAAAGGTCACCTTCTCATCGTTTTTCTCAAACATAACAGTTCCTTCTTTTTTTTATCATAAGTAAGTTTAGACTATTTTGTAAAAGGTTTTCCCAAAACCATCCCACCTAGATAGTGGTCTATGATGTTGGGATGTGCTCATGTCATACGGATATTTATACGACTAGAAATATGTGAGCCTACGAGGGGTCACACATTTATACACTTAGATATCATTCTATTAATAGGTATAATAATATATGTGTATATTTATTATATTTATTAATACACGAACGATAGAATACTTAATGATCGTTAATAAGTTCGTTTATGAATAATTAACATTAAATCCTTTAAAAAAATATGTAATGTACATAATAATTAAATAAAGACAAAAAGTCAACTATGAAGGCTTGTTTGGGCTTGGGTTGGCCGAATATGTACAAGAGAAAAGAAGGGGTAGGCTTTTGTTTAATTAGGCCTAAGTTGCCATAATTAAATGCCCTAATTCCACCTCTATATAAAAAGATCAATTGTGATCATTTATCTCCATCCCATTCTCTTCTTCTCTTTCTCTTTGGTCGAACGAAACAAACACCCACATAAGGGTTTTGATTTTTGACTAAATTCTATTATTCTTAGTTCGTTGGTTCGTGGAACTAGCATTTGTAACATTTCTCATTTTCGTGTCATTGTACGACTATACTAATGATCACTACTTATTTTAGTCCGATACGCGGACTTATTCCAAACCAAGCTAAAAACGAAATCACCGGTTAATATGATTTAGGATGCACCACTACTCATATTGCAATTTGTAAAACTTTTTCCACTCCCGACAATTTATATCTTAGGTGTATGTGCTATTTTGAATTTCAACCATGGATCAATGTTTGCAACATTCTATGTTTCACGTTCCACCCGAGAATAATGAGTTTGAAGGCGAGATCATCCCATGTAGCGACTTTCGTCTCGGCACATCCCAACCTTGCGGTTAAGTGACCAGGCTTTTGACACCCACAGAGACTAGTATCGGGACTCACGGACCTTAGGTATCAAAAACCTTAGTTTTTCCGTATGCACAAAGCTTATGAAATATAATAGCCAAAGTTCAAAAGTATGATTTGAAATTAACAAAAAAGTCTTTTATTTTCACTAATATTAACTATTTTGCAATTGAAAACCCTCGCCCTTTAGAAGAGCTGCAAAATCGGTTGTGAGCCGGCAAGATGCATCAAACTTTTATCAGTCTTGGATTATTATTCTTACTATGGGTTTTCTTTAGAAGGCTGTAACATCGGTTGTGAGCCGGCAAGATACAGCAAACTTTTATCAACCCACAGTTTATGTTTATTATATTTTTGCACTTTTCATCATTTTTTTTAAATTTTTTTTTGATATTGGGAAAACGTCTTTTTAAAAAATTCAAGTATAAATTTGAACTAAGTCTAAAGTTTTTGCTATATACTACATAAAAATTATTGATTTAAGTTTAATTTTCCAAAATAGCACAGTATATTATTTCAGGTTAAAGACTATGGGAGAAAAAGCACAATAACACTTAAGAGCTCTTAAGATTCCAAATAATCCATGTTTAGCATTCAACTATACTTAACACTTATACATTTTTCATTGCACGCGGAATATTCGCGAAACGCTTAGTCTAAAAGAACAAGCTAGAGCTCAACACGCTCGTCGAGTCAAAATTTACTCTTATTCCTACCCAGCAGGAATAGTCAAAATTGGATGACAAAACATTATTTTATTTTGAAAATTTTTAATTTATTTAAGTTTATTGAAATTTTGTGTAAAAATGGAATTACGTGATAACAACGGCTGCAAGCAACAATCAAATCGAAGATCCCCCCATACTAGAATGAAACATTGTCCTCATTTTTTTACGAAGGGTTTCTACGTAAATCCTAAGCCGTTTATGAATTAATGCTTAAAGGATAACGTTAGTCGATAAGATAGGATCCGGATTCCCCAAATGAAGCTGAGGATTGTGAAGCTCTTGTGATCGAAGGACAAACACCGCGAGCACGAGAGGCTTCAAAAATCCAAGACATCCTGGACAATACAAAACACAACACATGGAAAAGGAAAGAGGCAAGCCTCTTCACAACAACTAAACACTTATTCATTACTATGCTAGCATACTACTAATACTGGTAAACTAGGATAAGCATGGGGTGCCTCCCACGAAGCGCTTGGTTTAGGTCCACTAAGCTTGACCTAATTTCCCTGAATTAAGTTTCCTTAGGAAGGTTTGGAGGTCCGGGATATCCATAGCAGGGATATCACCTCCAAAGTAGTGCTTGAGACGATGACCATTTACTTTGAAGTTTGGCCTGGAGTTCTGAGATAACTCAACGGTGCCATACGGAAAAACTTGAACAATGGTAAATGGTCCTGACCAACGGGACTTCAACTTGCCGGAGAAAATTTTCAATCTTGAGTTAAAGAGGAGGACTTGATCACCGACGTTGAAAACGCGGTTTTTGATCTTTGCGTCATGAATCCCTCTAGATTTCACTTTGTAGATCAAAGAAATATTCATAGGCTTGATCACAGCATTCACTTAATTCATTGAGTGAAACTTTGCGTTGATCACCCCGCTGTTTGAAAACAAAGTTTTGCATGTTTTAAGGGCCGCAGTAAGCTTGGTGCTCCAACTCAATCGGCAGATGACTTCCTTTTCCATATACAAGCATGTACGGAGTACACCCGATGGTGTTTTTGTACTGCTTACGGAAGCCAATAGCGTCATCTAGTTTGTCTGACCAAGAGGCACGATTTTCGCCCACTGTCCTTTCAAGAATTCGTTTTAAACCACGATTTGATACTTCAACCTGCCCACTTGTCTAGGGGTGATACTCGAGATATTGAGACGAGAGTGACTCCATATTTAAGCATGACCTTTGCAAACTGGTCATTGCAAAAATGTGTTCCACGATCACTGATGATGGCACGGGGAGCACCAAATCTGGCAAAGAGAGATTTAAGGAAATTTGCAAACTACTCGGCGACGATGGTGGGGAAGCCGCCTTTCTTCAACCCATTTAGAAAAATTGTCGACCGCCACAAGTACATGTATTTGTTGCCTTTTTAGAAATGGGAACGGTCCATGAAGTCGATCCCCAAACGACAAAGATTTCACAAACTTGGATGGAATTTTGAAGGCATCTCATCCCTTTGTTGAAAATTTTCCATGTCGTTGTGTCACGAGACACAATTTTTAACCAACTCGAGTGCATCTTTGGAATATCGAAGGCCAAAAGAACCGGCATCAAAAGACCCTTTTTGGCGTAGAGATTAGCAACCGTGATTCCCTCCCGGATGGGGTCCATGTGGCAAAGCTTCAAGAATGTCGAGGGCTTCTTTGCCGTTGCACACCCCGCCGGATCATTTGATCTGCCAATTTTGGAACAAGAAAAGGGTCATCCCAGAAGTAATGTATGACATCTTTGAAAAACTGTTTTTTAGTTGGGATGACATTCCCCTTGACAATGAAAATACCCCCGTCATGGTAGTTTGCGAAATCTGCAAACCATGGGGTAATTATCAACAACGAAGAGCAACCGATCCAAGAGTTTCGAGAGGAAAAAGTTTCCGGAAATCCTTTTCTCGAGTTTATCTTGATGAGGTTCTCAAGTCTTGAAAAGATGATCGGCGGGCCAGATTCTCTGCTCCTTTTTTAAATCTCGGATGACAACATCAATTCTGGAGCAAAAGGATCACACCGCTTTCAAAAAGTCTTTGGCTTAGCATCTTTCTTACGAAGAGAAACATTATAGCAGAACGCCTCGTATACACATATGCTCTTAGACAAAACAAGATATGACCGAAATTTCTCAAAAGCATACACTGACGCAAGCAATTCAATTTCATCGTATGTAGTGTGCCCTTGGTCAGTCAGGATTTGTAGCATGTGCATTGGTTGGAAATGCTTGTCTTTCGTTGCCCAAGGACTGCCCCAATGCAAAATCACTTGCATCACACATTAGTTCGAAAGGGCAAGTCCCAGTCGGGAAGCAATTCAAAATCGGAGCCTCAATCAATTGTTTCTTTATAAGTTGTAATAAAGGATCCGATACACTCTTTTGAGAAGAAAAAAGGAGTCTCTTTTCAAGCAGTGAGTCTTGGGCGGGATATATTTGAGAATATTGTATGAACCGTCGGTAAAAACCGGCGTGCCCCAAGAAAACTTTGACACCTTTCACAGTACACGGGTGAGGGAGCTTGGCGATAAGTCAACTTATGCTCGATCAACTCAAATCTTATTTAGAGATATTGTGATCCAAGAACACTGTCATTCCATATTACCATAAATGCTTTTCTCCCAGTTGGAGGACCAAATTGGTGTCTTCCACATCGTTTCAACATTTGTCCAAGTGGGAATAGGCATGAGAGAAGAAATCCCAGAAGACTGAAAAGGTCTTCCATAAACATTCCATCGTTTCTCGATCATGTCCGTGGAAAGATTGCCATCATACATCGTTGGAACGTGCCGGGTGCATTGCATAGCCCAAAAGGCATGCGACGATAGGCAAATGTTCCGTATGGGCAAGTAAAGGTTGTCTTTTCTTGGTCCTTCGGTGTAACATTTCTCATTTTGGTGTCATTGTACGACTATATTAATGATCTCTATTTATTTTAGTCCGATACGCGTTTACTTTTAATATTTACTTTTGAGCTAAACCGCGTAGACTAGAAATAATCAACGAATGTAAACGGTCACCAAATAAATTAAGGTTTACATCAACCAAGTAAGGAATAATTATTTTGAGAATAATTATGTACTTTGCGTATTTTATTTTTATTGGTCACGTAAAAGGGTTACGTTTCGCGATAAAATACATTTGGACGCACCCCGGAAATACCTAGACTTACCTAGACTCAAACCAATACCCACTTTAAAAGCCTAAACACAAAACTTAATCAAGTCTTGTGTTTATATCACCTTAATGCCGAATGTGACAAGTGAGCTCACATGAAAATCGTCCCATGTGGATTTATCAACTAGCAAATCTCTATTCTTGATCTTTAAGTACATGTACATATGCTAGGTAATTAATGTGTGTCCTAATGGTTCCCTAATAATCTTTGGCACATTGGATAATAACCCCTCCCTCCCCTAATTGCCGATTTCATGCATATATACATACTAACCTATAAGATTTTGCTAGCTAACTCAATCTTGTACCTCAACTACCTAATTAATACTTGTACTCAAGTGGTTTAGCAAAAACCATGTGAGATTAACTAAGACCCTTCTAAACCGCCTCTAGGTCACGGTTCGGTTTGTGATTATGGACTAGGAAGGCTAACTAAGCTCATACCCTATAAATAATCATGTACACTCACCATTTAACACTCTTGTTAACACTTACACACCTCAACCCTCTCCTCTCTCTTATTCGGGTTACAACCCGCAGCCAAACACACTCACACTTCTACTCGAACCAACAAGTACCCACAAGGAATTATTCGAGCCAAGGGTTGGTCGTCACAATCGTATATACGTTTGGATTTGCACTCTACACGTCTACATACGCCACAAATACGCTAGGACCCTTGTAAGTCAAGTTTCGAACTCATACTCTTCGTATTTTAAATTGTCTTTTGATTTCTAGTCATTATGTCACGATATCTATGAAATGCACGCACCTATTCATGTATGCTTTATACTCGTATGGTGCAAGAGACTAACAAGGTGCGAGAACCACGTGGTTTAACGCGACAAAGAATTAAATGTTGCGTCCAAGGCGAAAGCTTGGTCTCCAACGTAAACAACGTACCCTATATACGAAAATATAAGAAATGTACACGTAAACTTTTATTGTAAACGAGTTGGGACGACTTAGAAATGCGTACGCGACCCTAATGGACACTTGCATGGTGAACCCGACGTATACACAAGTTGAATACGCGGCATATTGTCACTAGAGCCTTTCGAGTAACCATAAAAATGGCTAAGGGAAGCAACGGGCCTCAGGGAACCCGTAGCCTGTTACACGAGCCCAACGCGAGCCCAATACAAGGCTCATAAGCCACGATAAGCTCCCACAGCTTATTCGTGTGCTTATACGCGGCTTAATGAGCTTAAGGTAGACTTAAGAACCTAAATGGGCCCCTTGTATTTCTTTGAAAACCAACCGAACCCTTAACGGGCTTACTAGCCCTTTCGCAAGCCCAACGTGAGCCATAAGCTCACAATAAGCTCTAACCGCTTATCGGTAAAGTTTTGCACAGCTTATATAAGTTAAATAAGCCTAATGGACTCAAATGATGCCAATGGGCCGAGCCCCAACCCCTAGAACCCTTACCGGGCCCAATAGGCCCAACGGTGAACTTATTAGCTTATCGAATAAGCTAAATAAGCAACGAACCTCCTAAGTGCTTATTGGACCTAAATGAACATAACGGACCCTAATGGACCCAATAAGACCCTTTAAAACCTTACCGAGCCTTAACGGGCCCAAGACCGGCCCAACAGAGGTTCTAAATAGCTTATTCAGCTTATTTGGAATAAGCTGAAAAGGAAACAGTTTTGTTAGGCTTAAATACGAGTGGGAAAAACACTAGGAAAGGTCTAAAACACTAAACACCCTTATCGGGTTAAGCTATTGGGCCCATAAGCCCAATAAGCTCGAAATAAGCTCCAATAAGCTCACCGAGCTTATTATAAGCTTAACAGCCTCGTGCGAGCTTATTCAAGGTTTCCGGACCTATTTAAAATCGTATTGGACCCTTGATAAGCTAAACGGACCTTAACGGGCCCAATAAGGCCCGTTAAGCCAAAATAAGCTCGAAATGGCTTGGTTGGCTTATTTGGACTAAATAAGGCCAAATGCCACTTGCCAGGATTTAATTGGATTGAAAATGCGATTTTTACAAGTCGGGGGACTAAAACCGTAAAATGCCGAAACCTAAGGGATTTAATTTGTCATTCCTTGTATTTCTATAACTCCAGGGACTGATATTGTAATTAACGAAAAGTATAAGATTAAAACTCATCACTTTTCGAAAACTATAAAACCATGAGGATCTAAATTGTAAATTTCGTAAATTAACTATCAAAAACATAAGGAATCTAAATTGTAAATCTTCGTAAATTAACGGAATAGTTATGGTCCTGTTCTCGCAACTAGAAAGTTGAAGGTAAATAGGTATTTACTCTTATAAACCTAGGGACTGCAGTGTAACAACTAAATACCTAGGGTACGTTTGTGAAATAAAAGTGAATAAATATATCACTAACACGTCGGTCGAACCATAAGATATTGGACATCGAACGGGATTAATAACAAAATTAATACAATAATGTATATTATTAATAATAGATTTCCGTTTACTCCTACGACCTCAATCATCATCATACAACGAACAACAAGCTATTTGAAACTCAGCCGCCCATTCCCGACTCCTCCATCCCGTGTACACAGTCCCCACTAAAAATCTCTCCATCATCACTCCACTATAAACGAACAACACTCCCCACTACGTGTAGGACAAATCCGAACCAACCCCGGTATCACATCTGCTTAAACATACTAGTCCCCAACAATATACTATGCGAATTGTAGTACCTCCTACCCTCTATCACCATGCCTGTACTAGGTCAGTGTGTTAAATCGCTCCGTGATACCCTCAAGCTCTTGTCCGTACTTACCATTAGGTCACTTTACGGTGTGATCCATCTACCTAATTGGACTAATTGTTCATACAGTTCAAGTCATAAGCAGAATACACTAACACGGCCTTAGGCCCCGAGTTCATAGCCACCCATCGACTTTAACATTTATTTAAATGTTTTATCTCCTTCGGGGTGAGAACATGCTTTGTTTTAAAAACCTGGACGCAAGTGTACTCATTTTATGCCCATGGATTTCGTGTTTCGCTAAGCTTACCATAAACCCCTTTTGTCCATGATCATGAAATGTTTATTGCATAGAAAGGTGATTGGGATTACATTGTGCGGGCGCGAATGTTATGGATAGTTCTATTTGGGATACACAGCGAAACAAACACCCTCTTAGGGCTGTTAAACCCAGAAACAAACACCCCTTTGGGGCTGTTAACCCTGAAACCAAACACCCCTTATGGCTGTTAACCACAATTCCAAAAGCGCCCGAAGGCTGTAAAACCAAACGCACCCTAGTGGGTTTTTATCAAAACCAAACGCACCCTTGGTGCAGTTAAGAAAACCAAACGCACCCTTGGTGCTTTTGTTAAACCACACGCACCCTTTGGTGCTTCTGTTAAACCAAACGCACCCTTTGTGGTGTTGTTGTTAAAACCAGGATGGCGGCGTAGTGGTGGGGATGAAGGAGGTGAGGATGGTGGTTGCGGTGGTGATACGAAGGTGGTGGTGGTTGGTGATGGTGCCGGCTGTAGTGATGGCAGCCGTGGTGATGAGATGATTGTTGGTGGCGGCTGATGAAGATGGTGGTGGTGATTGTACCGTGGTGATGGCGGCGGAAGAGGTGGTGACGAGGTGGCTGTGGGGAGATGATGTGGTGAAGGTGGCGGTGGTGAGATGGGAAGATGGTGACGAGGGTGATAGTGGCGGTTGTCGGCCGGAAAAATGGTCGGAGATTGGCCGGAAAAAGGGGAGGCGCTGGAAAATATTTAGAGAGGGTGGAGTGTGTATATGTGTGTGTTAGGGTTTGATGAAAATGAATGAAACCCTAATGGGTTATGTTTTTATAGTAGGAAGTTTAAAAATAAAGTGGCAAGTTTAATATAGTTTAGGGTTAAAATTATAAATATAACTAGAGGGGCTGGAAAGGAAATTTTTGTAAAATAGTGGTTCGGGACTCGTTTAAGCTACTTAATGGATGATTCAAAACACGAAACTTGCGCCATTGCGTTCCAAATGATTTTTCTCACAAAAATGAGTATTTACATGACTATTATTTACAAAAATGTTTTATAAAGTTATTTAAAATTTTATTATTTATTTTGTAGCCATTAGGTGTCTCAGGTAAGCTTATTCTGTAAAATTAAAAACTTTGACTCGAATATTCGCGTTTTTAACAAACATTTTTGAATAAAATTTTAAATAAATTATTAAATATTTTTATTAAATAAATTTTGATAATTAAACATAATTTAATTATTACCGTGTCGGTACGCGTTGTGTGCAGTTTTCATAATTTGCGAGATATTTTCTCGTTTTCGTTTCAAATAAGTTTGAAAAATAAATTTGTGAATGAGAGATAAGTAATAATAAATATGTTTCAAAAACTTACCGGCTACGCGATAAGCGTTTTTATGTGACAGTAAAAGGTCAAAAGGTTAAAAAGTCAAGTCGGACTCAAAAGGTTAAAGGGTAAAATAGTCATTTAAAGTTTTAAAAATTGCCGGTTGTTACAGTACCCACCCCTTAAAGGAATCTCGTCCCGAGATTCGATATGAGTTAACCGATTGTGTGACCAAGAAAAAATTTAAGATTTAATAAACCAGTTTTAAACATGACGTTGATAACTCTATTCAACAAAATTCGATGTTTCTACACTTCTTAATATACAGAAATTTTGGCTAGGTTTGACCGTTATATATATATATATATATATAACCCATCAAAATGGTATTTTAGAAAAATATCATTACAAGTTTTGTGATTGATATAAACGTGCTATAAGGAAAGTCCCTTGATAGTGAAAGCGTCAAAGGAGAAATTGTAGACGCGTGGGTATGTCTATATAAGGGTTTAAATGTTTAAGGGCAGAGTCTAGGTTATGATATCTGCAGTGTTCGATGATTAATAACGGACGAGGCTAATGAATGTGAGTATTCAACTTACTTAGGAGCACGAGGATGTATCATGACTCAACTCACCGTAAGCAAATGGTGCGAAATAAAGTATATCCGAATGGCTCTAACCACGACCTAATAAATAGACGCGCCGTAGAACGAGAAATAATAATAATAAAGAAATGTCGCACACAACATTTAATAACGAAATAGACAACCATATCTTTACCCAAAAAAAAATAGACAACCATATATGTTTGTGCTTTAGTTTAGTCAACAAAATGTGCTTTTACGAACTGATTAAGTTTATGAAGATGTTACGACGTTCTTACGAAAAATTACTATTTATAAAAAGTTTCCATTTTAGGAAATTTTTTAGTTTCGAGACGTTAATAGCATCCCCTAATTTAATCATTTCTATATTTCCAAAAATGAACTGGTGAAACCCTAGCGTCTAACCAAAATTCTTAGCTCGCCAAATATATATATAAAAACTTGCTATTTTTAAAAACGACCAACGACAACGACATATCATAATTTTTTTTCCTAAACCTTCGTTTTAATATTAAGAAGCTCCACGAATATTTTCAAAGACTTTCGGCACTTAATAAACCTTTCGAAACATTTTTAAACGTCTGTTTACCCTCATTTAAAACTCGGACCAGCAACTATATTTTTATAAATCACCCATGGACTTAACCATAACGCCGCCATATTTTTCCAAACTATCCAAAACTCTTTTAAGCCAAAACTAATCAACCAAATTCACTATAATTCAAGCCTAACCTCATAGCCATCTTTGTTGCAACTCACAAATCTCACAACCTCTCAACAAGAACATATATATATATATCCGAAATCATCAAAAATCTTCATTAAAATAAATATTCGCTTTAATCATTTGAAAATCATAGCACAAACATATGGGGTCTCGAATCAAAAGTAAAAGTATAAGAATACATAACAACAATAACTATAACAAACGGTGATAGAATGCGGAGAGTGAGGACATTTTGGAAAAACAATACCCCCTGAATAAAGGTCAACAAATAGGAGGAGCTCGCGGGAGAGCTTATGTGATACGTGACGGAATATTGTACTCAGTCGTTAGTTTGAGGATGAATCAAATCCACTAGCTCAAGAGTGCACAAGTCGGTTAGCTCCACAAATAGTTCATGATCGTAAGGATTTGTAACGGCAAAAGTCATAACTTAAGAATGAGATAAGGTAGTTCAAGTGAGGCCATAAGATTTTTGCTGAGTGGTAGGACACGATAGTGTTTCTAGATCTTTTTAACGGATTCCGGTGATTATCGGGTTTGAGTTCATACTCGTGTCATATTGGATACCATTAAGCCCACTCATTTATAATTTATTATTTACATAAAAAAGCATCCCAATTTATGCAAATAATGAATTGATAAACTTATGGTTCAGTGATTTACAATTTACTTATTTAAACGAAGAGGCGTCCCAATCCATTCAAATAAAGAGATTATAAATCATCATACTTAATAATTTCTGATGCAATACGCATACTCACATAATCTTTAAGTTGGTGGATGACATGACGATGCCGGTGCTCTAATAAGTATGGAACGAGTGTTTAAAACTCACCTTCGAAGACGGGGAGTAAAACAATTAGGGGAGATCGACACAGTGTTCAAAATAGTTGATGAGTACACGGTTAAAGTAAATAAGATAAAGGTCTTTATGAACGAGTTAACATAGCAATTATCATATTAATCCTCCCATTACAAATCCCGCCCATACAAGAATTGTAATACTTAGATTAACACCTAATTATATGTAAACCAAAACTGTGACGGGTTTCGTGTAAAACAATATTGTATAAGGTTGCGAAGAGAAAAATTAGTGAGACCATTGAGCAACTCATAATGTCTTAAAAAAAGTTTAAATATATACGTAGACAACTTCTATATATGTAATCGGGGAAATATACGTAGGGCAAATGTAAACCACAGAGAAAAAAATACCGTAGAGAAAAGATAAACGTAAGCTCATAGCAATGTAGAGCTCAAGGGCAAAAGTAAACGCAACGCAACATAAACGCAAGGCAGAGGTAAACCCATATCATAGCATGCTCAATGGAAAAATGGTTCTCAGGTATATGCCATAGCAAAAACACGTATAAGGCACACATAAAAGCATGTAAGGATCACATACTGGTTATAGACCGTACATAGATATTCCACCTAGATATTCTACCTGGTTCTCTATAACCTTGGCTCTAAATACCAATCTGTCATACCCTAAAACGGGGCCTGGACAGGATACGTGTCCGAGGGCGTGACGTTGACTCGATCAATAATATATATATATATATATATATATATATATAATATATATTCTATATATATATATATATCTTAATTTATATATTAAGCAAACACTCAACCAAACACCTTTAGCCAAGGAGTGGTTAGAGTTCACACAATAATAATATATAGTTTCCGGACGTTTTATTTCCGGGTCGTTAGTCCCAACGAGCTTGATGGAAATCGATTGAGAATTGCTAATTGATGTTTGAATATGGACAGGATATGATTGGGCAAAAAAAAAAAAAAAAAAAAAAAAACAAAAATTACCTAATAGAAATGCACACAAAGCTACGGAAAAAAGGAAAATGCGCTAGAACAAGCATAAAAGCTAGAAATGGTAAAAACACTTAAAACTTTTAAACTAAAACACAAATAAGCTCAAATAAGCTTAAGACAAAACCAAATAAGCTAGACTAACTCTAAATAAGCAAATTTATCAAGCAATTAAGCTAAGCTAAGCAGGAGAAACTCAGCAGTACTAACAACAGTACTAACAGTATTAACTAACAGTACTAACTTAGAGTTAGTACTGCTAGCTTTGAGTTAGTACTGCTAGGTCTACTAAAACACAATGAAACGGAAATAGCAAATAAGCTAAAACTTATATTTAACTATTCTTTAATAAGCATCAGGCATAAGAATAAGCAACTAGAATAATACGAGTGGACAAATAAGCTAAAAAGCTACAAACTGATAAACTCTTAGAATTACTATGAAAAAGGCGAATAAGCTTAAATAAATTCTACTAAAGACAGTAACGAAAATCGGCTTAATCTATTCTAAAAAAACTAAGAAAATCTTAAATAAGAAGAAACAATAAGCTAATAAGCAGAAATGAACCAACAGTACTAACAGTATTAACTACCAGTACTAACTTGGAGTTAGTACTGCTAGCTTTAAAAATCCAAAAGAGAACTAGCAGTACTAACTTGGAGTTAGTACTGTTTGTTCCAAAAACCTCTTAAAGTTTCCAAAAGTCATTTATTTCAAGCTGATTTGATCCTAATTTGTTAAAAACAGATTATCAAATAGCAAAATAAGACAATTATAAGCAGATTTCAATCAAGAATAAGCACTTAAATAAGCTGAATCAATCTAACAGTATTAACTCATAACTAACAGTACTAACTAAGGAATTTGCACAAATCACTTTTAAACAAACAACTAAGCAAAATAAGCACTAAACATCATGATAAAGCATGAATAAGCAAATATAGGCAACAAGTAAGCACTATAAGCAGTTCTACAGTAAATAAGAAAAAGAAGAAAAAGAGAGACTTACAACTCCCTTGCTCAAAACAGGGTTAAACAAAGAGTCTACAAGCTCTAGCTTGTATAAAACAAGCTAGTGAGAGTCCATAAGCCCATCCAGAACTGGCTTATCATCCATAGGCTGTGGTATATTTGAGTGTGGAGTTTTTTATGACTCTACTTAAATTCTTAGTATATGAGTTAAGACAAATGACTTATATGATCTTATAAGACTTAAAACATCTTAAGTAAAGCTCTTAACAAAGGAAATACAGAGATTCAAGAATTGACTTAAAAATTCCAAATTTGCATTAAGAGAAAAGAAAAGTTACAAGACTTTGAAGAGTAAAATTTGCATAAAAGTAAGCTAAAATTTAAACTAAGAACTAGAATTAAAAATTAAGCTAAGATTATCTAGGATGCCTTCAAGGCTAACAAAAGGCTCTATTTATAGCCGAAACTTTCATTCTTGGGTCTTCCAACTGTGCTTCTTTTGTGAGAGCTTCACTAGGTGTTTTTGTTGTGTGAGGGACTTGATAAAGGTAATCTCAGCCATTCAATCTTCTTGTGCTTCTTTTTGAGTCAATCTAGCCATCGAAATTACTTGGAAATGGTGAGGGATTGCCAACATGGCAATTATAAAGCTGGGGGGAGATAGTGGAGGAGGGGGAAGTGTTTTATCCATGGGGTTGTAGAGGTTGCAGGATAAAAGAGGGTGAAGGGGACCCGTGAGTTGTATCTGGGGTTTTGTTGGGCGGGAAAGATGGGTTTTGTGTAGGTTGACAGCTTCGGTCCCTCAACTCTTATATCTTCATTGCTAACTTCCCTTTTTATGATACAACTTTTAGGGGTATGGCAGAACTGGCCCCTAAAGTTATACTTCACCCGGAAATTTCGATTTTAGCCCTTTTAATACAACTTGAGGTTTGGCAATTTTAGTCCCTCAAGTTGTATTTTCTTCACTTGGTTGACTTTTGACTTTGACTGACTTTGGCTTCGATTTGACTTTGTCTTTTCCATCCCGTGCTTGGTTTGGTCGTTTTTGGCTTTCTTTTTGAATATCCGTCCCTGCACAATTTAAATGCAAAACATACAAATACAATGTATTTTTGGTACGTTTTTAGTCATTTAAGTTCGTTTTTTGATAGAAAATGGTATGTGTAATTAAGCACATACCAAAATCCCCTATACTAGGTATTGCCGTGTCCTCACTTTGAAGTTTGGCCCAGAGTTTTGGGATAACTCGACGGTGCCGTACGAGAAAACTTGTGTGATCGTGAATGGTCCTGACCAGCGGGTCTTTAGCTTTCCTGA
>BQNB010069765.1:0-33371 GCA_026074375.1 Tanacetum coccineum
TTTTATATTGCAACAGATTATGTGCTTACTGTATCAAGATTCTCTGACATGCATGATGCTTACACTGTTGCACAAAAACATATTGTCAAACTTGAAGCTGAAAATTCTAATTTGACATAAAAGATTCAAAAAGATGATCATGATGAGATGATAAAACATTTTTCCAAACTTGAGGTGGAACACTTAAATTTGAAATTGAAGTATCAACATCTTAAGGAACGTTTTGGAAATAAAAATTCAGTGACATCTTCGGATGCTCCTGCATTTGAATCAGTTTTTGAAATTGGAAACCTAAAAGAACAGCTTCAAGGAAGGGGCAATACAATTAGAGAACTGAAAGCGAAAATTTCTCGCTTGCAAAAGAAACATAGTGAAGCAGATCCCATTCTTGACTTTAAGGCCTTAGATTCTCTGAACAAAGATTTAAATGCAAAAGTTAATGCCCTTTAAGACCTAAATGAGCATTTTAGGGTAGAAAACAAAAAAGTTAAGCAGCATTACAAGGAATTGTATGATTCAATCAAGCTAACGCGTGCTAAAACCATTAAAAAAGACAACATCTTTGTTAACTGAAATTGAGACCCTAAAGGCTCAGCTAAAAGGGAAAATAAAATGCGTCACTATGCCTGATCTTATGAAACCAAAAGTTCTTGCCCCTGGTATGTATGCTATCGATGTTGAACCAATTCCCCCTCGAAATAGGAACAATAGGGAAGTTCATCTAGAGTATCTCAAACATCTTAAGGAAAGTGTATGAACTCTTCACGAGATTGTTGAAGAGGCCAGGGTTGAAAAACCATTAGATAGCTCACTTGCATCTGCCTGCCTATACACTAAACACTCTCAGGAATTACTTGAATATGTCATTGCCACTTGTCCGAAAGACTTTAATAAAAGAGATAGAAAGACTGCTACTGTCCCTTTAAATAGGAAAAAGTAAGTTACTTTTGTGGAACCAGGAGAAACTTCAACTAATAACTCACAAACACATGTTGAGCAACAGACACCGAAAAAGACTAATGCACCTATGATTCTTTATACAGGAGTAAAAGATGCCACTGCAACTAGCGGGTCAAAGCCTATGAGCAATACAAAGAAAGATAGGACCTTGCCAGCTAAGAGTGACACGAAGAAAGTAGAAGAGCATTCTAGGAATAATAAGTCTAGTGTGAAACAAAAGAATCGTGTTGATTCTAGTATTAGCTATAAGCGTACTGTAATTAATTCGAATTCTAATTCTATCTGCAAAACTTGTAACAAATGCTTAATGTCCTTTAATCATGATAAATGTGTTGTGAGGTCTTTGAAGTTTGTTAAGAAATCCCCTGTTAACAAGATTTGGAAAGTCAAGCAGGTTAAGCAAGTGTGGCAGGCAACTGGAAAGTTGTTTACCAATATCGGATTTCAGTGGCAGCCTACTAGTAGGAAATTCACTTTAGGAGAATAGTGCCCATTAACTAGGTTTACTGAATCTAAAGTAGTACTTGCAACACAACCTGTGATAACTGAGAGATTAAGTAACACTTCTCAGAAACCATTAACAGTATCCAGCATAAAAACAACAAGAAAAAGCAATTTCCACTTAACAATCCCACTACAACTGTCACAACCGTTCAATTAATAATTTTGTGAAACTTTCTGATGTGCTAAACCAATAGGACCCCAATCCAATAGAAATTGGGGATCAACGTAACCAAACCTCCATACTCATGCTGTTTATTCAAATGCAGGTCGTACAGATTGTCCTGTGGTATTTGGACTCAGGCTATTCAAAACATATGACTAAGGATCGCTCACGGCTCAGGAATTTCATGAAAAAGTACATTGGGAACAATTAAATTCGGGAATGACCATTTTGGTGATATCAATAGGTTAATGAAATAATGTATTGTGATAGTGTGATCACCAGGGTATACTATATGGCAGGACTTGGGACACAATCTTTTTCTGTCAGACAATTTTTTGATTCAGATCTTGAAGTCGCATTCCGCAAACACTCATGTTATGTCAGGGATGTTAATGGTGTCAATTTAATCAAAGGCAATCGTGACAGTAATCTATATACCATTTCTGTTGAAGACATGATGAAGTCCTCTCCTATCTGCTTATAGTCCAAGGCCTCAAAGAACAAATCATGGTTGTGGCATCATTGGTTTAAATACTTAAAACTTTGGAACCAAAATCATGAACTTGCTCGAAAAATTGTAAGCAGCTTACCTAGATTAAAGTTTGAGAAAGATCATCTTCGCTCAGCTTGTTAACCTGGAAAAAGCTAGAAATATTCACACAAACCCAAAACTAAAAACACCAACTTAGAAGTTCTTAATACCCTTCATATGGATTTATATGGACCAATGCGAGTGAAAACAATTAATGGGAAGAAATACATCTTAGTCATTATTGATGACTATTCTAGGTTTACTTGGTCCAAGTTTTGAGAACGAAAGAAAAAACCCCTAAGTATTTCATTAAATATTAAAGCAAAAACAACTCGTTCTAACAAAACTGTCAAATACATTCCGTACCATAATGGCACATAATTTTTAATCAAGTTCTGACTAAATGATTTATAAAGTGTCGTCATTTTTTTTCACAAAAATCAATTTTAAGGACTTCACAACAGAACGGCATTGTCGAAAGATGAAACCATACTCTTGTGGAGGCTTCTAGGACAATGCCGATATTTTCCAAGGCTTTGATGTTTCTATGGGCAAAAGTTGTTGCTACTGCTTGTTACACTCAAAACCGATCCCTTATTCACACTCGTCACAACAAAACTTCATATGAGCTAGTGCATGACAAGAAGCTTGATCTTAAATTTCTTCGCATTTTTGGTGCTCTTTGTTACCCGACAAATGATAGGAAGACCTTGGAAAATAAAGACCTACAGCTAATATTGGAATTTTCGTCGGTTATGTACCAAATCGAAAGGGTTATCGAATCTACAACAAAAGAGCCTGACGAATCATGGAAACAATTCACGTGCAATTCGATGAGGTGTCTAAGCCATTGGCTCTTATGTACTTTAGTACAGGACCCGAGCCAACTTGGTTGACGCCCCCATGGACAAATCAAATTTACAGGCTCGTACCAGATCCAGTCCCTGGCAGCTAACCGTATAATCACCACTAATAAAGATCTAGAGATATTATTCCAACAGATTTTCGATGTATACTTTCACTCCCCATAGTGTAGAACACATGTCCTTCTGCTGCCTGCAGTTCAATTTCTAGTTTGTCCTCACACAGCCGTAACAGAAATACCTTCTTCTACAACAATTGATCAAGATACACCGTCAACAAGCTATTCACCATCATCATCTGTAGTACAACCTCCTATTACACATCAAGGTGTTGTAGCTGGACCCACTATCGAAGATAATCCTTTTGCTCAAACTGGCAATAATTCCTTCGTAAATATGTTTGCTCCAGAACCAGTACAGATGAGTCATCATCTGGGGGATGTCAGATCTGTTAATCAAACCACAAGCTTGTTCACCAGATCCACACAACTGCATCTTGGAAAATGGCCAAGGATCGCCTACAGAAAATTTCAATCGGTATCCATCTCGTTTAGTATCCACCAGAAAAAACATAGCTACAGATTCCTTGTGTGCCTTTATATTCTGTACTGTCAAAAGCGAACCAAAAAATGGTTAAGACTGCTATGAGATGAAGCTTGGTGGTTATGACGATATCAAGAAGAAATCTACAAAATTTATCGACTTCAAGTATGGAATTAGATCTTGAAACCAACTGTGTTAATGAATAATCGCTCTCAAGTGGAATAAACAAAGTTAAAGACTTGATGAGTATGGTATGTTTATTAAAGAATAAGGCATGGTTGTAGCAAAGGATATAGATAAGAGAGGGTATCAATTTTAAGGAATCATGAGCACACGGTTGCACGGATAGAGGCTATCATAATCTTCATTGCAAATGCCGCCATGCAAAAAGATAAATCATCTACCGATGGATGTCGAGACTATTTATGCCTTTTCTTAATGCCTAGATCTGAAAGAAGAAGTCTACTCAGTCCCGCCCGAGGGAATTTATCGAATCCAGAACATCTAACACACGTCTATCGTCTGAAGAAGGCTCTTTATGGTCAAAAGCATCTCCGAGGTCGTAGTATAACACATTATCAAGGTTTCTTCTAGATAACAAGTTCTCCAAGGGTGTAGTGGATCCTATGTTATTCACCCAGAAAACATGCAAACATATTCTTCATGTTCAATTTTACGTAAATGATATTATATTTACCTCAACCGATCCTAACGCTTATGACATATTTTCAAAAAAGATAAGTTCAAAATTTCAGATGTCAATGATGGGACAGATGTTGTTTTCCTTAGGATTATAAGTTTCTCAAAGTTCCAGAGGCATCTTTAGAAATCAATCTAATTATGCTCAAGAGATTTTAATAAAATATGGAATAGATGCTTCTGACCCTGTATATACACTAATGGTGGATCGCTTAAAACTGGATGAGGACCCCTTAGGGATTCTAGTTGACTAAACTCAATTTTGAGGTATGGTCGGCTCTCTAATTACGCAAACTGCTAGTATACATTATCTGTGTTTCGTCATGTGCATGTGTGCTAGGTACCAGGGTAAGCCTACCAAAAAGTACCTTGAGGCAATTAAACGAGTCTTTCGGTATCTTCAAGGACCATTAACTGGGGTCTCTAGTATCCAAAGGACACCGCTATGGCACTAACGGCCTATGAAGATGCTGACCATGCAGGGTGTCAAGATACAAGGATAAGTGCGTCGGGTAGTGCACAATTTCTTGGAGATAAACTAGTGAGCTTGTCCTCGAAGAAGCAGAAAAGCACGGCTATCTCATCCACAGAGGCTGAATACATTGCCATGTCTGGATGTTGTGCTCAGATACTTTGGACGAGATCATAGCTAACGGACTACGGCTTTGAATTCCATAAGATACCTTTGTATTGTGATAACCGAAGTGCTATTGCTCTCTGCTGCAACAATGTCCAGCATTCTTGGTCCAAGCACATCGACATACGCCACCATTTCATACGAGAGAAAGTTGAGAATGGTGTGGTTGAACTTTACTTTGTGACAACGGATTATCAGCTTGCAGACATATTCACTAAGGCATTGCCAAGAGAGTGGTTTAAATTTCTACTCCCGCGACTTGGAATGAAAAGTATGTCCTTAGAAACCCTTAAACGTCTTCAAGATGGGGAGGATGAGTAAAGGATGTTCTTCATGTATCCTATGTACATATTTAAATCAAAAAGAAAAATACAAAAATATAAAACCTACAAAAACCATAAAAATCAGGAAAATAGAAAATACCAAAAATATTTTTCAAGACTTGTCTTCTGAAAATCGATAACATTTATGGACCTATAAATGTCATTCAATAATGACACGGGTCTTTAAATGAAGTTCGAGCAGAAGTTCAAACAGTTTTAAAACATGTCTTCATGGCTTGCTATTATTTCAGATAGCAACCCGTTTTTTTCAATATTAGTAATGCATGTCGTCAAAAATAATAGCTGTTTCCTGACACCAGGGTGATTAATTTCTCCCGGCATGGATTACTTTATATCCACCACATCACAGATCTGTGTACGTTTCAGTGTGTTATTTCTCTTCGGAAAGAGAAGTCTCTTTTTCTAAATAACCAAATAATTTTGTTCTTAATTTATTCTCAAAAATAATTTGTGTTAATCACGTGGATAAATGTATAGTTGAAAAATAATCAATGTCAGGCTTTAACAATAAACATCAACTCAAACAACGACTAGCAAGCACATTAACTAAAAACTGGATCATTGTTGTTGAGGGGGAGAGTGATTCACGTTTATCGCATCAAAACGGGTTTTACCACCATCACACAAATAAACGTAAAGGTTTTGTATATAAACAGGGCTATATTTTGAGGAGAGTCAATTAATTTAACTCAAAGGGACAGAAAATGGTCAAATTAGTTAGAAATTAAGGGACATATTGTGCAGAATTTTCCACTGCATCCTAGCTTTATAAAACTACAGGATACAAAGCCAAAATCCTTAACTTATATATAACCTTAGAAATGCATAATATCCAAAAATAAAAGAAGTTAGATATCCCAAGGACCAAAACTTAAAACTTTGAAGTATATAAGATGGCGGTTTGCTTAAACTGGTAAAAATTCTCATAATCGGTCAAACATAAAAACATACACTCACACTCTCGCAAACCGCTACAACAAATCGCCACCACCTTTTCCTCGATTTACCCATGTATATCCTTACAAAGGATAACATTCAATATTGTTTAATACCCTTAGATCTATTTGCAACTTAATGGAATCGAACTAAAACACACTAAAATGAGTAGATTCTCTAGATATTGAACCTAGGGTTTCAAAATTAAAATTGTTGTTTGGAAATATGTTTTGAAACTGGGTTTAGATGCAATTAAGGTTGTTGATCAAAGTTCAATGTCTGGATATCTATTTTCTAACACTTTAAATGGTCTAGTGATTGATTTTACTTGCAAGTTAATCTAAATACAATTAGTTTGTTAGGGTAGTATGACTTATAATGAGGATTGTCCCTAGGAGCTAACAATAAGCGTAGATGTGTAGTTTTCGATAACCATCACCTGAATGCAGATTTATTGAATTATGAATTGAGCTTGACTTTTAAAAGTTAATGGTTGTTTGATGTGGTTGTTGCTAATTTGAGTATGCATAATTGCTGTTTAAAAGTAGATATAATGTGCTTAAACATCTTTGCATCCCCACTCGTGTGTTTAAATAGTCTTTGTGACTCAATGTGGTAGTGAAAGGCCTTATCTTGATGTTATGAGAATGTTTTGGGTGTTAAATTTGATTGTTGAAAGATAAGTATGGTCATAGGATGCCTTGATAGTTTTTTGGATTAGCCCAAATTATTACAAAAATTGAATAAAAGGTTTGGATGTTTTTCATGGCGGTTGCTACATTTTTTGTACCTGATTGCATGTTGGAATTCAAATGAAAGCAGTTTGAATATAGTTATCTTGAATCGGTATAGAGGAAAATGAACGATAGCAGTTTGCAGGATTCTTGATAGCGGTTTCATGAAAATGCTTGATAGCGGTTTGCTTAATTTTCCTAATAGCGATCTGATTTTATTGAATAGTTTAATCTGTGCAGGCAAACCACTATGAAGTAGCGGTTAGATGAAGATTATTTTTATTATTTAAATAATCAAAATCGCTATTTTGAATTTTCTAAAATGTAAGCGTTTTAGTTAATTTTTGAATTAAAAATATTCAAAGGGCGGTATTTGGTCGTGATTGGCGGATTACTAAAATCCTATTTTTAGTCATGCGGTTTGTGTGCATTGTCACACGGTGGTTACCCAACCAATACGGGCGTTTGGTAACCTGTCTCATGGTGGTTTGATAAACTGTTGGGTGGCGGGTTAGGCCAAACTCCTGTTCTTTGGCCCAATTAGCCCAACAACCACTCAAGGCCCATTCCATAGGCTCAATCACTTAGATAACTCCCATTCGGGCTAAGTTAACTTGTGATTAAGCTTGTCGGATACTTTCTGCACTAATAACCTAGGTTGACTTGACTGTTTAATCCGTGTCTCAAAGTGTAGCATTTCATCACACCAGATTTATTCATTCCTTGATCAAACACGATATCTAATCAAACATAAGGCAAATTTTTGTCTTCTTTAAAACTTTTCAAGTAATCTGCTATTTTTGTAATCTATGTGATATTCTTATGCAGAAAAAGATGTCAGAAGAGAATTTAACCTGCTTCAACTAGATCAATTATCACAGAACAGGTGTCCCCGTCAAGGCATGCTTACCTTATGGGAAAAGCAAATATCCTCTTAGACCTACAGAAATTACAAAAGAATCAAATCTTCTGCAATCAAATTGACATTCTTCAGAACACAAACATCTTTCAGAGCAATCACTTTCAACAGCAAAATGTATCAACATCTACATTCAGCAATTCTGGAACACTCAGACACAGGAAGCATAAAGACTAGCGAATCAGGTTCCAACAGGACAAGTAGTGATTACACTTAATTCTGATCATCTCTGAGAAGCCTTGAGATTACTTCGTTGACCCACCGCCAAATCCAATTATGTCATCACCGATGTTGAAAAAGTATATAGGATTTCGTAAACAGAGAATGGGTTTATCCAGAAGCAATTCACTTTGTTCTCACTACATCGCACTGTGAACACACTATATCAGCCAGCCGTAGGATGAGCAATTCATGCTCTTTGAAATCAACAAATGCTATAAACTGGCAAGCACTTCAGGCGAATGACAACCCAAGACACCATTTCTTCAATTTGTAGTAGGAATTGTGACTAGAACCACTGTTAACTATGGCTGAACTTATGTAGGAATAATTGTTCAATAAGGAAATCAGACCTTCTTTACTCATCGGGATTGTAATAAAATTCCTTCCAAGAAGCCAACTCCTCATGTCATCCCTTATTGTCAGTTCACAAATCTAATAATCTACTACTTGGGAAGCAAATATAACATCCACAGGAGACCTGAGTCGCCTAGGCATGTTACGGTGATGACTTTCATCTTGACAATCACAAGTTCGACCCAAAAGTGAAAAGGAATACTTTTTGGAAATGCCAATCCAAAGTAGTTCATCACAAAGCTATCAAAGGTAAGTACTATAGCAATATGTGAAATGGTTCTTCTGCAAATTTTAAGAAAAAGAAGGTGGTAAGAAGAAGACGGCTCCTAAAGCTGACAAGCATGTGAAACCTGCACCAGCTAAACAATCTGAGCCTGCGACTGCTAAGCAACCCAAGCCTAAACCTGTTAAAGAGAAGTCACCAAGCCGTACTCCCCTATAAATGGCCGGGAAATGTGTAAAGTGAATAAGTTTGCAAAGGTAAAAGTCTCCTCTAGCTTATTGATGAAGAAAAAGTGCCCAGCATGAACCTGCAGCTGACCGCTCAGGTGAAGGTAAAGAATACCGATGTACCGAGCGAGCTATTCAAGAATGAGTCTGGACATCGATTCAAACACAACCACGACACCAATTCATGATCAAGCACATGTTGCAAGTGTGGCCATATCGAGAACTGTAGCAGAGGCCACCTAACACTCCTGAGGTTTAGAGTGCAAAGGAAAAAGCCATTGCAACAGATGAAAAGACTGCATCAACTCACTGACTTTTGCTTTTAGATCTGCACAAGAACCTAAGAAGACAAGTACCCCCCCAACATTACTTACGTCACAGACAACCCCAACTCTTATTAGAGGCAGATCCACGTGATAAGGAAGAGCCTCTCACTAGGAAGGCTCTCAGCACAACCAGAGGATGACTATATCTCTAATAGTAACTGTGATACCTCCATCTCCACAGATTCAAAAAACAAGGTACCCTCACCCCAACAACAACCACACAGGAATTCGCATAAGATAACAGTGAAGGAGATACTGAGATATCTGAACAATCGGTGGAACGAACAAAACGGAGAAGATGCGGCTTAGACAAGTGAATCTAGAAGATAAAGAACACGCTGAATTGATGAGGCCAAGTTGGATCAGACCCTGGTAAAACACCCGAGTCTACGACACCAACCCTCAGGAGCGTGTTCTTATGGAAAAGGACCAGGCCAAGGACCAGTACATTGGATAATAGTCATGATGGCTCTCTGCTCCTGGGACCAGACCTTAGAGCCCATGTAATGACTGACTCGTTATCACTAATGTATCATACAGTACAATAAAGGTTTAAAGCATCCGATGAGAACAAGCAAGTGGAAAAACCCACTAAAGACTCAACTGGAACACCTATCTATCCATGAGAAATCTAACCATACACTTTCGGTGATTAGTTCTTTAATGATAAACCAACTGAAAAAGGAGTCAGATAAAGATAACATGGAAACTAAAGTCGAATCGATGGTCACAGTTCCGATTCATCAAGCGTCCTCCGTCTGTCTACCTTGCACTATCCACACTCGGTTATCGAATATCACAAACTCTAAACACCTATATACTTCTCCACCAAACAAGAGCCAATACTTTGCAGCAGATACAACAGCGGCTACATCAACAACCTCTCTACTTCCACCGCTCACCACAACTACAAAGCACAACAAGCTTCGTTACCTCCGCATCGTGTCTTGACATGGAAACAAAGTAAGAATGTGTTTAATCTTAAAAGCCATTCAAACTCCAAGACAAGATGCTCATCTCTCTCAATCCAAGATAATTCCAACATCAGGAAGCTTAGAGATCTACCCCATAAGATCGATGAAACTGTTTATGAAGCTGTAAAAGAGGCTGTACACATGGCTCTACAAACTCCCCTTCAAGATCGCTTCAGGGAACTGCCCGAAGCTGATATGAAAGAAATTCTTCACTAATGGATGTTTGAGAGCGGTACCTACAAATCACTTACTGAACATGTGGCCTTTATGAAGCTCTTGAGGCGTCTATGGAACGTGCAAATAGGGACGAGTTTCTCGTTGAAAAGGACAAGTCTCGAAAAATGCGTTGTGACGATCAAGACCCTCCTCTTCCTCTGCCAGATTCAGATCTAAGCAAAAAGAAAAGACATGATTCTAGTACTTCAGGCTTAAAATAGCCTCCACCTCCTCAGTCCTCAGCCTGGAAAACTTCTGACACTAGAGAATCTCCTTCCAGCTCCTCCAAGCAGAAGTCTGTTTCCACATTCTAAAACAACACAATGAAGACGTGCTATACCAGAATGATAGAGATATCTCAAATCAGATGACACTAATGTTCACACTTCCTAAGATCAAGACCAAGACCAACTGTTGAAAGCCTTTTCAAGACGGAAGACAAACCATGCATCTCCAGAACCAGATTGGGTTCAAACCCTTCGAATGATTTACCAGAAACTAAAACAATTAGGCAATGCACTTGTTCAAGCACGTATCAAGATCCAGAGAAAAACAATCTAAACAGAACTACGATATGATTTCATTCAATCAACTTGTTCTTGCAAATTGATTGGAAAGAAAAGCTGTTGTCAAAGCAGCATGATTTCTCACACAACGCCATCTCTCTTCAGTTTTCAGAAAGAAGAGTGTCCTTGCTGCATACCTGGTTAAGTGATTTGGTTATCCTGAAGTCATACGGTTGTCCTGACGTGAGCAAACCATTACCTCTTGGAGGTCCACCAGGTCAGGTAACAATTCAAGCATAATACTTCTTCAATAAGGATCTAGAGTATCTAGTGTCAGGTGACAAAGGAAGAAGATCGACTTTATCCATATCCAAGCTAAAAGATATTAGTGTTGTTTATGGAATCTCCCACTGGTGGTTTAAGCGTAAAGAATTCTATATCACAAGACACAGTGCCCCCTCTGATCGTGGTATAGTTAGATCCCACATGCGGATTCTCAGTGTAGTCAGTCTCAAGACTTATGAAAGATACATGTATACCTTCTTAAAAGAGATTGTTCTTCGCAGAGCTGACTACAAAGAATACAAGATCTTGGAAGCTGACTTCAAAAATCTACATCTTAATGATTTTGAAGACCTGTACCTACTTCGTCTTCAAGGTCAACTCAATCATTTATCTGGTGCCGACAAAGTTCATTTCTTCAACGCAGTCAACCTGTGGATAAGGAACATTGTCATCAGAAAATGCGTAGAAGATTTGCAGCTCAGGATTGAAAGTTATCAAATGAAACTCAATCTCACTCAACCAAATTTAGAGATGAATACTATTTATCTGTTCAAAAAAGAAACACCATAAGTCAGCAAGACGCCAAGGTCGGTAATCTACAGAGACAAGAAATGATCAGAAGCAAAGATGAAAGCGATGAGACTGAGGAGCACAAGTTTCATTGAATGGCACACAGCATAGATTCTGGATAAGCTAGATCACATGGTTAAAGACTTCAAGCTGTTCAAGTTCAATCTGGGCATGGAAACAATAATTTGGTTTGAGGACGATAGAAGGAGGAGCAAGGAGTTTTTGGAGGTGATCGAGAGAAGACTCAAGATTAGGATAATATTCTGAGTCCTCGAAAGCTTTTGTTGTTGAAGGTAAGAGATGTGTCCTAACAACTTATCCAGAGAACTGAATGATTTCATCATTCTGATACTCAGGTCAATATCATCTTATTTTGTATAATATATCTTGTACATTCTTATCATCATGTAGTGTATCTTTAGGTATTCAGTGACAAGTATAAAGTTTTTCAAGAGTTTGTCGTTAAACTCAAAATCTTTCAAATTTTTTATACTTGTCACACGTACCCTCATAGATTAAGGGGGAGCATTAATATGTTCCCCACTCGACTTGTGAATAATCAGCACATTTTTCTCCTAGTTTTCCAAAATATTTGAATCCATTGATATCCAAAAATATCAAAGGGTTTGAAATTTTTGATAAGGGGAGAAAATGTGATTTAAATATGAAGACTGATAAAAAATGTGACTTTGTGGACTCATGTGTATACTCCATCCTCCTTGTGCTAAACATTTTTGTTTAATCGATGAACATGTTGAGGGGGAGCGTTTCTGAAAATTCAAAAGCAATCGAGGTACTAAAAGCTTTGATATTTATATCACAAGTACATGATTAAGTTTTTCAATTGGTTTTATGGCAAGGTGAACTGTACCAAAAAGACCGACTATGTATTTAATTTTATCGGAGTTATAAGGTTGGTAAGGTTAGGTATTAGTTCCCATGATCCAGCCAGAATCGGAGGGATCTACTTAGAGACAATCCACTAGTTAGTGTAGAAGTCCTTAGGTATGACATAAAAAAGAAGTAAAAGTGAGAATAAGGGAATAGTGCCGACTGAGATGGAGTTAGTACTGGAACAAACCCAACAAGGTACTAGTTATGGAGTACTCAGAAGCAACTAAAAGGTGTTGAAGGAATGGAAAAAAATAAGTTGAAAGTAAATGAAGGGTGAAAAAGAAAGAAGCCGATCCAAACACTAAGGCCAAGCAAACCGGGTCAATACATATGCAGATAGAAATCCACAATGATGAATGCTGACATTGAAAAAGCCACATGGACCCCAGAAGGCAATTCCCATCCCCTCCCTAGCCACTCATAGACTCACAAAAGATTTCTAATGCATTTCCTCACTGAGACTAAACACGTTAATCCTATTGACTTTTCTCACTCCAAGAAGTCGCTATTAAAAAGAGAGCATATCCTCTCAATCCAGCCTTCCCTCACTATAAACCAAAACAACCCAATTGAGACTAGAGCCAAGAGAATCCATTAATTAATCTCATAAGTAAACTATTCATTTACAATGTTCCCTATTCACACAATGTGAAAACAAGGATTATCAAAGAGTCCCACGTATTAAATCCTATGTGGTAATTGGCCAGAAACACCGAGAGAAACCTAAGTAATCACCGTTAAGATTGGAAAACCTACTTAGAACCAACAGCAAAGCACATCTCATTGTGTAGGTAACTAGATCCAAAAGGGAATCAAAACTTGTTGTCCACTTAGAAAGAAACGATTAGTGCGATACTACAAGAAACAAACTTAGTTCCAGAATACTAATTGAGAACGGATAAATGAACAATGACAAAAGCTCATAAAACTTCGATGGATAATAAACAAAAACCCACTTTCCTAAGTTAACCTGTCGACAGATTAACACATCTAATCTTATCTCTTAATAGCAAGCTCCTTGTTTAATTACAGGTTCAGATAAAGATGAGAAGGTGTCATCCTTTTTTGGCATGAGACAAGTTTCATTACTCCGCAACACATACTTGACAACACAACAGAGAAATCAATTGAAAGCTCAAGACATAAGTTTCAAAGCATCAGTCATAACTCTGATACACACTTACCCTCTTGAATGGCCAATTATTAAAAGTTAAAAGAACTTCAAGACAAAATCAATCAAGTTTTCAAAAGATCAAGAAATGTATTGATCAAGACAGATCCCCAAACACAATATACAAGGACGTGTGAAAGATCACAAGATGAATGAGACATAGATCAAGATTATTGGCAATGATCATCAAGTAAGCACATACAATACAGACGCAAGCCACAAGACAAAGCTACTACCTTAAAGTACAAGAGATCACAATGAAAAAACAAAGACTACTAGCTGAACACAGAAGATCAAACATAAGAAAGCAGAGCTTACGTTATATTATTTTCCTTCTGGTGGTGAACGTCCTTTAGGGGGATATTGTAAATAGAATATTAGAAAAAGACACGAATCACACCGCGTGTATTTTACAATTTAATCATAGCACGTAGCTTAAACGTAAATGTTAAAAGACATTCCGGTAATGGGCCGAGTATAAAACCCACGTTTTAAGCCACAACAAAATGCCCTTTGAGCCGGGTTTTGTTACACAACTCTATAAGCCACTTCCATCTAATAAAGTACGTGGTTAGTCATTTTATACACACACACTTTCTCCTCGTCTAGAGGAAAAGTGCATTTTATCTTATCTATATTTCTCTCCTCTACCATCCCGACAAATACCACTAACACTTCGATTGTGTGTATGAAAACCAATATCCAACATAAGAATGACATTAACTAAATTTGAAAAAAGACAAACTTACAAATAGTAATTGTATTCTTTATTATATAACTTGACAAAAACGTTTAATCAAAATCATGGTTTAATTTTTATTAAACATTCCAAGTCCAAAATCGTTCATTATGGGAAATTACAGACCCAATATAAAAAGTTCCAAAAATACTAAATGACACAGTCCGTAAGTCTAGTAGTTCAAAAATGAATTTTGAAGCTTCTATTTAAAAATCGCATGTTATTTGAACTTTTCCCTTAATCGCCACACCTTTAGACCATTGTAAAAAGTTAAACCGGTAACTTATAACCACAAAATTCTAAAATCGCAAGTAATTTATACAAAAAAGATTGTTAAAAGTCGCAGCATATCTTTCACCTCATGTATTTTAAAAGCAATTAGCATGGTTTGTTTTTACAACTCTAAACCGAACCAACCTATCTCCCCACCCCACACACCACCACCCCACCTCCACCCCCCCCCCCATACTTATTAATAAACTAAACCAACCCACTACCCCCCACCCTAACAACCTATCAACCCCTACCCCGAACCCGCCAACCCCACCATGATAAAAATTTCAACCGTACCATGAAACATATAAAATCGGCAAGAAAATTGAACAATATATAAATCGCAACATATTTATAAATTCACACAAAATCCACAACCTTTTATTTAACTAAAACACAACCTACCAGAGAAAATCATTTCAAAGCAACCAAATATCTTAAAATCAAACAACAGCAGGAGCATTTGCTAGCGAAACAAACAAAACAAATCAAATAATTTTGATGTCTACAGTATACACGTAAAGTGTGTGAAAGTAGAAAGCTCACCGGTAAACTACAACAAAAATATTCACCACCACTCTCTTTCTCCTCTTCAACTTGCTCTCTTAGGATCACAATACACCTATCAATATACTTCACCACACTCATCCATCTCAAATCTTCAAACACCCTAAACTAAATCCAACACACCGCCCCACATACACATACAATCCACCACCACTAACAAAAAAATCCTCCGCCCAAAGCAGATTCACTCATCAGATAAGCCACAAATAACCCCAGGCCACACTCAATTCCCACAAAAATAAGAGTTGCGGTGATAGACAAGACCAATGGACGTAAAGAAATTAAGATTCGCCGCTGATACATTTTATTCTTTTGATATCTTCTCTCTCCGGACCACCCACAACACACTTCCGGCTTACCAATAGAAAGACTCATCATATCCTTTTATAAAATTTATTTATGAATTGGGGTTTAATTATTTCTGATCATTAAAAATGAAAATTTATGGGTTTAAAAATTATATAATCCAAATGGCTGGTTGTTTTAAAAAAAAAATAAGCGAAAAAAAAACTGCATGTGTAGAATTTAATGTTCAGGCTTAATATTCGAAAGCGCAAAAGTTCACAGGTGTTTAAGAGATTTTTGCTAAATTGTTAATTGTTTATTTTTCTATAACCGTAATTCAATATGTATCTTTAAAATAATCTCTTCTCTCGATAAAAGTGTTTACATTTCTAATTTTATAGAAAAAACAATGGTGTTTTTGGAAAACAATTGTGGTTTGGGATATATTGTCATGTGAACTAAGCATTTGGAAAAGCAAAATGAGGGATAAGCTTAATTGATAAGCTCACATTATATAATGTCATAATGCGATTGAAATGATAAGCATTTATCGAATAAGAAATATTCTTATATGAAGGTTGCTATTGGGTCACACATGCCTTGCTTACACCATCGTGACCCATGGCAAACTTGGTGTAAAAACAAGCAAGGTGCTTAGGGAACATGTAATTTTTCACTATTTATATAAATACCCAGCCCGCGAGAATCAATAAGTTACTAAGCTTGAACTTCTTATATCGACAATTTATACTTTCTCCTCTGTGGATGCAAAGAAACCTCAAAAGAAAGACACGCAATGATTTATAAACATGCTGAACAACAGGATGACGTTTTGTTTTGTTGCAAGAACAGTCTGTGAAAATATAACATATACTTTTTATATGACATACCAACTAAGATTAGATCAAGAAATGCTAACTACCCACTCTGTATTGATTATAATGAATAGTAGGGAAGTTTGCCTAAAAAAATCAAAACAAAAGCATCACCCAGATGTTCCAGGGAACAACACGAGCTAACTTCAGTGATACTGAGCCACACCGAACCACCACCCACCAAGTCAGCCCAACTGACAAAAAAACGTTCAAAGAAAATAATTTGAATACCGTGTGGAAGATAAGATCACCCCAAGATGAACAGAAATATTATGTTTCAAGTATTCCCAAATATGTTAAATACAGTAATTTTATTACACACCTTATGCAGAGTATGCAATGTCAGTTTAATTACTCTTGAAGAACGTGAAGTAACAACCATGGTACCAATAATTGTGGAGAAAAAAAGGGTATTTACTTGGTGATTGAGGATTAGATTAAGATCAGAATTCTCCGGATCTATTTACAAATCACGAAAGAGTCCAGTGTGCTTAAAATATCTACAATGCTATAAACTATTGAGAAAATGACCATGTAGTACCAAAAAATAAATATTAGGAACGAATTATTTATTTACATGAGCTTGTATTTAATGGATATGCGGACGCATATACTTGGTTAGATTGGCAGGTTGTATGCCGGATAGAAGATATTGTTAGAGCTACATAAACTTTGATTCTGCTAACCAAGGATAAGACTGTTAGACAACTCATTGATCATATAGGAAATATTAATAAAAAGAGTTTTACTAAAACAGTTTATTTGTGGAGAATAAAATTACTTACGGATGGTTGATGCTTAGCCATGTAGAAAGTAAATAAACAACTAAAATGCCCATGAAGAAATGAAAAAACCCTAAATGTTGTAACGCAAGAAAAATATTAAATACATATAACAGATCTAAAATATCATAGGAAACTCGAAGACTATCGAAAATAGATAGAAATCATTTCCATATTGAAGTCCAAAACTTCATTTAATTCGAAGGGATACATGCTATAAAATATAGAATGTAAAAATGAACAATTAAAAATTATTAATCACAAAAATGACGTAAAAATGGATGCATGGACGACTTACATAAATAAGCAATGGATATATGCAATAAAAATAGAGAAAATAAATTTTTTTTTTTTTTTTTTAAAGACAATGGTAAAAATAATAAATCTCAAATCTGACGTAATTTGGATGCATGGACGACTAAAATTGATGTATGTGAATGTGATAACAAAATTTTTAACTTTTTTCATTTCTAATTTTGTATGAATTTGGCAAGTCTGATTGTTTTGAGATAGTCGTCGTAATAGTTTTATTTTTAAGAAAAAAGTGTTACGTAATAACTATAATACATATTACGATATGTAGAGACATTTTTTTATTGTATCATCCTCCGTATTTTTTATGTTTAATACTTCTCATGCATCAATAGGAGAAACTTCAGTCATGGTTCGTTGAAAAACTATAAACTATAGAGTCTGTAAGACCCCGACCTCCCGGTTTGAAAGTTCGTCGTTCGTAATCACATCTTTTAAAGATCAAGCTACAAAATTGCGTGATGCTGGTGAATTTGCCGTAAGTTTTATGAATATACTTTAATATAGGTTTATATGATTTTTTAGTCACTTAATCTCATTTTGAGCATGCTTTGCTCATTTTTTGTACCTTAAATAATAACTAGTATGAATTATAATTCGTGCAGGTGTTTAGGAAATTTGCACAACAACGGTTACAACAGTTGCATCAACCACAATCACAACATCATTAGAAGAGTGATCTAATGAGGTATGATAGATGGTTTAATGTTAGTGGACCATTTAGGGCATCCAAGGTAATACACAAGTAAGGTTCACATCGTCATAAACTGTACCATCAACGATTAACACATTGTTAGTCTTCATTATCATTCATAATAAATTTAATTAGTTTTCACATTTACTTTGTAGTCGCGTGTAAGCTAAGGATTAAGGAATTATATTGTTTCACTTTACTTCAGATATAACACATAAAATGCCCACTGTTATAACATATAGAGTTGAAAAAAATAAAAAAGAGACAGTAACATGTTTACCCCATTTTGTTTTGAGTTACAGTGTAGTAAGTATAAAGATTTGATTTTGGTTAGTGATGGGTTGGTATTGTACTCAGAATTGCATCCCTGTACATATAAAACTTATTCACTTCATATAAAAAGGCTGCATCTAAAATTATCTTGAGTAAGCTAATGTGTTCTCTACCAAGTACTTGGTGCATGTTGGTCACTAAAACTAATAGCCATCATAACACGCCAAATTCATATTCGTTCAAGAAGTCATAAGTCTTTTACGATGCTACATGATGATTTTGTTAAGTTTGTCAGCAAACAATATCTTTTTTGATGAGATCAGGCCACAATTTCTTTTTTTTTATACAAATCAGATTATCACTTGAATTATATAGCTTAAATAAGCTATAAACGCTCAGATTGAAAAAATTGAGCCGTAAGAACATATTCAAATTTCAAAAACTCACACAAAAATAAGCTTTCTTGAGTTATTAAATATTGGTGCTAAATTTTTTTTTATGGATGGTTCTTAGATAGTTTCGAAAATCGTTTGAACCAGGCTTTCACCGATAACCCTAATATAATACTTACAATAGTAAAACTCTTCCATAAAAAATTTGTTTTGTTGGAAACAATGAAAGGGGAGGGTGGAATAATTTACATGTTCTTTGTGCTATTTAAGTTTGCTTACAAATACATAGATACGAGAGTATGTTTCAAACCAATCAACAATATGAATCAACAAAGTTAAATTATTTATACCTAATAGTAGATAACAATCACAACAATATAAAGAGATGAGAGAAGGAACAATCAAACCAAGACACCAAGTGTAACATCCGAGAATTTTCGAAATTTTGAATGATGATTTTAATCTTTGACTTTTCAAGTCTGACTTGACTTTTTGACTTTTATTTACACATAAAAGGGTGATCACCAACGCGAACCGGTAAATTTTCGGAACATATTTTTAAAGGAAGGATAATGTTATACCTCCCTAGTTGATTTATCAAAAACGAGCAGCTAAATCACGTTTTCATTATTCGGACTCTAAAGCAATTTGATTTAAAACGACATTCTTGACAACATGTTAGTTTTGCCCGAGACCTGAAAACAGTCAGAAGGTGATTGAAATGCACTCGCAAGATTTTAGAAACACAAAAATAATTAAATTGTATTTAATTATCATTTTTATTAAATAAAAATATTTAATAAACTACTTAGCATTTTTATTAAAAGCGTTGTTGATAACGCGAAAATTCGAGTTGAAATCTATTGTTATTTCGGACAAGGCGCAACCGGTTCATCAAATAAATAACTAATGTTTTTATGAATGTTATAAAAATATTTATGAAATACTATCAAGTGAATACTCGTTTTCGTTGGAAAAATGATTTGGAAAACAATGGCGAAAGTTTCGTGCGTTAAATCATCCGTTAAGTCGTTCAAATGAGTCCCGAACCAAAAGTTATAAAAATTACGTTAAATATTTACAAAATGGACCCTAAACTAATTGAGACTTTACACTTCCATTATAACTTTTATTATAAATATAAAATTTATAATAATTTCAATTCATTTTTAACATAATAAACACACACACAAACAAAAATGCTCTCCTCCCTCCCCTCAAACCAGTCGCCGCCGGCCGCCACTCAGCTGCCGTCGGCCACCACCACTGCCGTCGTCGTCGGCCGTCGAAAAACTTTTCCGGTGACTTTTCGGCGGAGACCAAAAATACTCCTCGTGACCCAACTACCTACCCGAATCCCCACGCGACCACTCTCAGCTCACTTAGCGCCGTCATCCCCAACCCCCCCCCTCTTTTCTGCCGACGCACAGCCACCACCATGGGTGCGTGGGTTTCGTTCTCGGGCCACTAAGGGGGCGTCCGGTTTATTATTTGCAGCAAGGGCTGCGTTTGTTTTTCTTGAGCCCCGAACTGGGTGCGTTTGGTTTGATTTGGGGTCAGCACAAGCTCCACTGCCATAAATATGGGTGTATGGTTACGGTAAATCACCGCTAGGGATGCGTTTGGTTTGTAAACAGCCCCCACCTAGGCGTGTTTGGGGTTGTATTACAGCCAGCAAAGTGCTGTTTTGGGGTGGACCGAAAGATGCTTCGTTTGGTTGTTAAAACGCAGCGGGTGCGTTTGGCTTGTTCCGGCACCGGTTAGGGTGCGTTTGGTATTTAAAACAGCCCACAAGGGGGCTGTTTGGTTTAGGTCAGTCGGGGTGGGGTGTTTGTTCGGGCTATTAATATTGAAAAGGGTGCGTTAGTCTTCGTCTCAACCCACGTATGAGCGTGTGGTTTGTCAAACTCCGCACGCAAAGGGGTGCGTTTGGATTTCGGTCAGCACTAGGCGCGGCATGGTAATTCACATCAATAAGGGAGAGCGTTTGTAGGGCAAAAAAAATCCACCAAAGGGCAGATAGGATCTCGGTTTATCACACGTTAGGGTGGCGTTTAGTTTATTACTGCACAAAGGTTCGTTTGGTTCTATATATAAAGGGTAGTGTATTGGTTACCGAATCGTTTAATAAATAATAACGAGAGATTTTATATTATTAAAAACCGAACTAAATTGTGGTTTAAAAATTGGGTTAAGTAAATATATTTAATATTGTTTGGTTTTAGTAAGGATATTGATAAAAAATATTAAATCTAAAAACGCAAGTGTTTGAAATATTAACACGTTAAAAATTACATCATATATTGAATAAGGAAAACGTCGAGTTTTGCGAAAATGGAAAAGCGTATATAAAACAGAATTCATGATGGACTTTATATAAATTACTATATTATAACGATTCACAGAAACTCTATAATTCTATAAACCGATAAAGGCACTAATTGAATATTTTAAAGATATACTAAAATTACAACAGAATAAAAACCCTGACAACGAACAAAACTATACATTTTACAATGATCACTAAAATGTTTTAAGGACGCTATCTGTCGAAGAATCCGAAATATAATTTATAAAATCAAAATTTATATTTTAAAATGGACATAAACCATTTGCAAACAACACGTTTGTTTGATTCATAAACATTAAGACATGGGTAAAACCTTTATTCAAATTCTTTTAATAATTAAATTAATAGTCAAACTAATTGGTTTAAATAATTATTCACACTTATTTAAATAATACTGCAGGATATTAATATACTTTACATTAATCGTTGGATTGGATTCTCTTTGTGATATAAATCACCGTAGAATTATATAAGGCATATTTTTCATATAAATAAATATAAATAAAGATAATACACACATGCGTATACCTACCAATTATTTTATAATACCAACCACCAACATTACAACGTTAAATTTAAATCTTTATTAACGTGTCGAGTTGACATACCATTCATTGGGAAACCCAAATACATTATTCTAGGCTAGTGAGTCCTAGCCGTTAAGATCAGTCGCAACTTCTCGATCGAGCCGCTTCGTCTTCCGTTTATGTGATTTGTGGCATATTAGCTGCCTAGATGTAATTCGAATCTACATCATCAATTTGTGTTAATAGCCCCACCCCAACTTTTTACATGATTTACATATATATTATGGGATTTGGGGAGGAACATGCTTGTTTACAAATGCATTTACATGATTGTTTACAAATTGGTTTACATACTCATTTACATAGCTCGCTATGTGATACATTACTTGAACTTCACATTTTGGTCACACTAAGTGCATTTTTTACTTTAAAAAGGAATAACGGATTAGCTTAAGCAGATTGAACTGATGACAAAAAACGTAACTCTACTTTAATGCCGGGTGGGTTTCTTGGATGGGACACCGGTAGCTGGATAACAATTTTTACCTTTACTGCTCGGAAATGTTCTTGGAGTGGACACCGAAAACGAGTAAATATTTTTACTTTATACTGCCACGGGTGTTCTGGAGGACACTTAACGGAGTGAAAAAAATCTTATAAATCACTGCCACGGGTGTGTCCTTGGAGGGACACTGTGAAGGGTATATACAAGTTCAACGTCACAGCGTCATGAACTATAAAACACTTGGAGGGTGAGCGATGATGATATGAAAAGATCTATTCTGGTGTGGATCCCGGTTCGGCTGATATAGAGATTAGCTATCGCGGTAACGAACCGTTATAGACGTGCTGTCCAAGCGAATATATAAAAAGATCTATCGGAATTGACAATCCCGTCTAGGTTGATTAGCTAATCACTAGGTAAAACGAATGTATATAAACATGCGGATTTACGATTGGTGGGACTACTAAGCCCCCCAACAATATACAACATGAATTATTACTGTTATATTGGAGCATCGTTTCATGAACTTAAGTATATTGAAATCATTGTTTATACTCACATAATATTTAACTGTAGCTTGAATAAAGAGACGATACATACTTGAAACATTTTTGGTGACATAACTATGGATCATTCAATATCCTTTAGAAAATCTATGGTAAAATTGGTTACTTTTGGGACATATAACTAGTACATATGAAGGCATTTTTTTATAATAAATCCTTTAGGAATAAAATTTGGTACTTTTGGTGACATAAAAATGTGTCGAGCATTCTTATATAAATCTTTGGGATTATATTTACAAGGTACAGTGATTATACAACCCCAAAAAAAAAGGACAAATACATACCATATAACTTACATTTATAATGAAACTAACCTATGAATCTCCTCAACTTAAAGTTGACCTTATAAGCATGTTTTTCACAGTGAAATAGATACATGGTTACTTAAGTGCATTAAGAGTCTATACATTTCAAGCTTTTTATTGTGTAACAATTTATGGGATCAAATGTTATATTAATTTCGGAGAAAATCCAAACTAGAATATTATTTCAAACGACACATTTAGAGGTCGTTCTCATGTATTTAGCTCTTGTGTATTATGAAGTAGCGCCCCCAAGTGGTAATCTGTTTGCGTTGAGATTTTTAGGGTTTTACAGATTGGTATCGAGAGCCCCCTGTAAATAGAGAACAAGGTTGCATATATGACCCTATAACTAAATAACCGATTTCACAAACATTGCATCACATCAAACATTTACAAAGTACATACACTAGAAAACTCCTTGCTTATGTGCTTACATAACTTGTGCAGTAGTGCTATACTGATAGATAAAAAAATATAAATATATATATATATAAAATCGATGCATTCCCTTTCGCGATATCGAACGCTTATATAAAAAAGATGTAATATATAAATAACCAGAATATTTTAAGACATTGTGGTTGCACAATGGTCACAATTCCAAACTTCCTACTCGTCAAACCATTGTTAAGTTGTGTCACTGGTCTCACATCGTTTCTCAGACAATGAAGTTAAACAAAGGGCTCTAAGAAATTATTTTTCTTCATACTTTATACAAAAGATAATAACACTGAGACTCGTCATAATTTTGATTACATTGAAAAAGTATGAAATCTAGTATAACAAGTCTTGTAAGGGCGAGACTTGTAATATAGGATTAGATATGAAAATAGATATGATTAACCAAGCCCGTCACAGTTCTGTTTTACCTGAGATTTAGAATGAATCTAAGTATTGCAAGTCTTGTAAGGCGGGACTATGAAAAAGGACGATTGACATGATAAACGTCTATGGCTGATCAGTTCATAAGATCACAATAACCTAATTAACTCTAACAACCGGGTAACTCAAAACAATCTTGAACTCTAGTTGATCTCGCCTTTCAGTTTTTACTCCCATCTAATCCAAAGACGGGTATTTTTAAATCGCTCGTCTCCATACACATTAGAGCAACATGCAGTCGTAAATCATCCATCACCATGAAAGTTATGATAATGAGTACAGTATGCATCGGGACTTAATAAGAAGGAAATTAATAATAAAATTAATTGAAAGGATTGTGACGCCTCTTCATTAAATAAATAAATTATAAATCACCGTAAACCATGAGATTACAATTTATTATTTACATAAACTAGGGACCTTCATTAATTCAAATAATTAATTATAATAGTGTGCTTATGATATCCGATATGGAAGACGAGTAATGAACCAGAACTCGATAATCACCGAATTCGTTATAAAAGGACTAGAGGACACAATCGTGACATTGACCCTCATTAAATCTTAAGGTCACGCTGGAACTACATTTATCTCATTCTTAAGTTTATTACTTTATGCGTTCTAATCCTCGCGAACACGAACTGGTTCGAAGGAACTAACAGACCTTGTTACACACTCGAGTTAATGGAGTTGATTTCGTCCTAAACAATAGACAGAGTACCATAAACCCGCCGTCAATCGCATAAAGCACTTCCCGCGACTCCTCCAACTTGGTTAAACTTATTGCCAGGGCATATATAACTGCGAAATTACCACAAACTCATTCTCCGGCATCTCAACACCATTTGATAATAGAGATTGACTATGTATGGTCGCTGCTATTGTGGTCCCCTGGAGCGGGTCCCAGAGAACTATACAACATTTATCCAATAGGAAATGCAAACTCCCCATAAACGAGATAAACACCTATCGGACCGATACAGACCAGTTGGACAAATCATTTCGGAGCCATCTAGTAGGAAGACTTAGGTCGCGATACATCCTAGTACACTCTATAGCCAAGTAAATGGGTACTTACATACAAAGCCACGATGAAATGAAACAAGAACAAAACCGATAGTAGAAACGAGACTCCTCCTCGGACATTTAAGAAACTTTTACAAACATACTTCCGCGACTACCCTTCTTCTTGAGGTTTTTCGCCTATAAGATAACATTCCTAAAAACGCCGTATTATACCACATAAAGAGTCTTAATGATTAATATTTAGAGATACTCCATATTAGAGATTAAAAATCCTGACAAACCTATCCAAATCTTTTGGATAGAATCAGAAGTGTAAAAACTACCCAGAAATTTATCGCTGAATAAAGATTATCAGCGCTTGTTTAGAAAGAGTTTATTAAACTTAAGAAGTATTTTCCTTGGTCACACAATCGATAACACAAATTTAATCTCGTAACGAATTTCTTTAATGGTAGATACAAGTAGACATCCGGGAATATTCCGAAATTTGAATGACGATTTCAATCTTTGACTTTTATCAAGTCAGACATGACCATATTTGACATATTGTCTTTTATTTTCACATAAAAGCAGATCACCGCGTAACCGTAAATTAATCGTAAGCAAATTTTATAAGGAGATATAAGTTATTCCTATGATTGAATTAACAAAAAACGAGCAGCTACATCAACGTTCTTTATCGACTCTAAAGCAATTTGGATTTACAAGACATTCTTGACAACCTGTTAGTTTTGCCCGAGACCTGACAAACATCAGAAGGAGATTGAAATCACACGCAAGATTATTAGAAACACAAAATAATAAAATTGGTATTAATTATCATTTTTATAAATAAAATAATTTAATAAACTACTTTAGCATTTTTTATTAAAAGCGTTAGTTGAAACAACGCGAAAATCCGTTGAAATCTATTGTTATTATCTGACAAGGCGCAACCGGTTCAATACAGAATAATAACAATTTTTTAATGAATGTTATAAAAATATTTACAAATACTATCAAGTGAATACCATTTCGATGGAAAAAAGATTTGAAAACAAAGGCGAAAGATTCGTTGCGTTAAATCATCCTTTAAGAGTCGTTCAAATGAGTCCCCGAACCAAAATTATAAAAATAACGTTAAATAATAAAAGTGGAGCCCTAAACAATTGAACTTTCACAACCATTATAACTTTTTAATTATAAAAAAAAAACTTAAAATATTTACAATTCATTTTTAAACATAATAAACCACACACACAAAAACAAAAAAGCTCTCCACCCACCCCTCAAACCAGTTGCCCGCCGCCGGCTTGTCCGGCAACCGGTTAGGTGCGTATGTGGAATTTAAAACAAAGCCCATCAAAAGGGGGCTGTTTGGGTTTAGTCATCGGTAGGGTTTGTTCGTGCTTAATAATATTGAAAAAGGAGCGATTGGCTTCGTCTCAACCCACGTAGGTGCGTGTGTTGTCAAATAAAAATCCGCACCAAAGGGTGCGGTTGGAAATCGGTCATTAGCAGGCTGCGTATGGAATTCTCATCAATAAGTGGTGCATTGGTTAGGGCAAAAAAAAACACCAGGGCGTTTTCGTTCTCCAGTACTTCACTACGTAGGTGCGTTTAGGTTATATACTCGTACGAAAAGGTTCCGTTATGGTTTATAAATAAAGGTGTGTTTGGTTTAGCGTAATCGGTATAATAAATATAACTGTGAGATTTAATATTATAAACACCGGACTAAAATTGGTGCGTTAAAATTGGAATAAAAAAAAAATATACTTGTTTATTGTATTAGGTTTAGTAAGAAATGATACATATAATATATATAAAAATCGCGAGTGATATGAAATATAACACGTTAATAATATGCAACATATAATGAAATATTGGAAACGTCAAGTTTTCGAAAATGGAAAAGCGTCAATAATAAACCTGATAATTACATGATGGCCATTTATTAAAATTTACTATATTTACTATTCCCTTGAAACTGCAAATATACATAAACCGATAAAGAACTAATTATATTATAAAGATATACAAAAAAATACTGTAATAAAAAACCTACAACGAACGAAAACTATACTTTACAATGAGACTAACTATTTTAAGCTGCGATCTTTCCGAAGAAACAAAATATAATTAATATAACAATAAATTTATATTTTTAAAATGGTCCATAAACTTGCAAACAAGTTATGTTATTATTCATAACATCAACATGGGTAAACCTATATTCAAAGACTTATTAAATAAATAAATTAAAGTTCCAAACTTAATAGGTTTCAATAATTATTTCACACAAATTAAAAAATCCTGCCAAGATATAATATAACTCTTCAATTAATCTTGGAAGATTGTCATTGTGATAAAATTTACGGTATGAATTATATAAGGTGTTATTTTCATATTAAATAAAATAAAGAATAATAAATTACAACACTTTAGCTATACATTCCATTATTTATTTACCACCCACCAAGACATAACAACGTTAAATCACTACAATCTTTAATAACGTGTCGAGTTTGACATACCATCATCGAAACCCAAATACATTATTCAAGGCAAGTGATACCTAGACCCTTAAGATCAGTCGCAACTTCACGATCGAGCCGCATCGACTTCCGTCGTGTTAAGTCAATTAGAAGCCTATCTGCCAATCGACTTCAACATTAATGTGAGTTTATAGCCCCCAAAACGTTTTACATTTTTTTCATAATTTTTTAGATGAGATCATCTTAGTTTACAAATGCATTTATACACTGAGTGCTACACTTGGTTTAACTTACACATTTAATATCACGCTAAGGGATACATTACTTGACATTATTTTGGTCGATCGATATGAACTGATGACAAAAATGTACTGCCCGTAGTTGTTCTTGGAGTGTACACCGTAAACATGAGTACATATTGAGTATAACTTTACATACACTTAACAGCCCAGTGTTCTGGAGTAAACACCGTTAACGGGACCATATTTATACATTACTGCCCGGGTTGTTCTTGGGGGACACCGGTTGAAAGGGAGTATAAATTCATTATAGTCACTGCCAGCTGTATTTCTTGGAGGGACACCTGTAGATGTATAAACAATCCTTCCTTCACAAGCGTGCATGAACTGAAAAACACTGAGGTGAGCGCGAAATGTTCATGAAAAATAGATCTATTCGGTGTGTGTATCCCTGTCAGAGTGATTAGCTATGCGCCGTAACGAACGTTATAGCGTGAAGTCCACGCCGAATGCTTATAAAATAGATCTATACGGGAATGACAATCCCAGTTCGGTGATTAGAATATCACTAGGTAAACAACGTAATAACATGTTCAATTACGAATTGGTTTTAGGGACAAACAGGGCCCCAACAAATACACATGGATTATTAAAGTTAAATTGGTGCAACGATTCAAGAACTAATAGTAAATGGTAAACATTGATATTAATACTCACATAGAAATTTACAATGCCTAAGAAATAAAGAGCGAAAACATACAATGAAACATATATGGATACAATAAAATGTGGGACCACATAAAATTGGCAAACCTTCTAAACAAGGTTAAGATGGAACTAATTGGACATTAAAATGGACATGAAAGTGCAATTCTATATAGAATCTTTGGTATAAAATTAGTACAATATATGAACAAAAAATTGTGACGATCAAATCATTATAAAACTTTTGTGATTTTAACATGGTAACAGTGAAGAAACAGTGGACAATATCAAACATATAGGAACTTCCATTCAAAATAAAAACAAACCTATGAACTCCCCCAAACTTTAAAATGTAGACCTTTTTTAAAGCAAGTTTTTTCTCTAGTGAAATAGATACATGGCATTACTAGAAGTGCATTATGGAGTCAAATACATTCAAGCATTTCAATGTGTTCAAATAAGGACAAATAATAATACTTTACGAGGAAATCAACGAGATTAATTTTTCAAACTACCGACATTTAGAGGTCGTTCTCAATTAATCGACGTCTTTGTTGTATTAAGAAGAAGCACCTCATAGTGGTATTAGCCTGCATTGTGATATTTGGGGGTGATACAACCAAAATTTTAAATGGTGGTTCGTCTCTACTAAAGCTCTTCACACCCTACAAACCAACTACCCCGAATAACCGAACTTGAGTTTCACTATGTCAACAATCACCCCTTTAGGCGAGAAACCGTTACACCCACGCGCTTACGTTATTTTTTTCGACACTAATCTAAATGTCGAGTCCTAATCTTAGCTAGAACCAATCTACCACTTCATAATCACTACACAATCATAAGATCTACACTATCGGATTTATACACTATCCGAATCACATAAATACACAAGATAATTACAATAGAGATTTGGTACTTAGAAAATAGAAGAGATCACACATAAACAATTCATTTCTTTTCCTGGCGAATAAATGTACTTACTCCTTCCACTGAATGAGAAAGAAGGGATAGAAAAAGAGATTAGACCACTTAAATACAAGATCTAAAATGTTACTGATCAAGAATATTTAGAGAGAGAAAGATTTTGAGAAGAAGAGAAATTATCTAAAATTTCGTGCTAAAGTGTTTTTTCTGCAAGGAATAGAGCTATTATTTCTAGGCAGGAAAACCCAATCGGTCACCTAGGGGCGGTCCCCGATGGTCCTAGAATATATGGGAGGCCGCAGGCCCTATAAAGGCCTGCCCAGTAGACTAACTGATGCGTATTTTTATGAATTGATAATATTAATTAACCAAGTTATTAACATTTATTAAACTCATTTAAAAATACCTTTACAAAAGCACTAACGAGCAGAGAACCTGGTCATGAGTAGTGTAGAGTCGGTAATCTGAGGTCGTCTCAAGAGTAGTTTATTAATGAAATAAGACTCAAAGAGAAAGAACTATAAGACATTAATACTTTCACAATGAAAAAAAGGAAAAAAACTAGGATACGAAGTGAATACCATTACCAAGTTGATCAAGATAATTATGTACATCTTTCTGTGCAATTTAATAGTACCATAGACCTATGTGCACTAAACTAGGAGAAGGTCATCCTAGTTTAGCCAAAGATTCCTAGGGAATGAACCTGATGGGAAATGACGAAATTCCCTAGTTCACAGTGATTGATTCCTCTCGTGGTTAAATGATAACCCAACCGTGACTCGAATGTTGATCGCGCCTAATACCAGAGAGAAACGTCAATGGTAAAAGCTTACTTCTTTAACGAGTAAGGGCCAAAGCTGAATTATAATTAAACCGGTTTTCTAAAAGCTGCAAAATACTTTACTTTATTTCTAAGATCAAGAGACCGATGTCACAGGTATACATCGAACCTCTAATGTATGTGGATACTACGACTAGAGAATTGAGAACATCCAAGTGAAGTGGGTAACTTTGCACTTAGCGTTCTTGCAATCTAGATCTAAGACTATCATCAAGATTCTTCAACTCAAAGCATCATATAGATTATGAAAATAATAAAAAAAGAAAGTAAAGAGATTACAAGAAACAAAATAATATGATATTAAGGTGAATTTATACTCCATCTTTAGGTTTAGGAAAATTGTAGGAAACATTACCGAAACACAACATATCCTAAATCAAATTTTGTGACAACGTACATGTCAACCTTCAACCTTCCTTCTATCACTAAGTGTTGCTGTAACCTTATCCCAAACCCAGAATGGTTTGAGGGGAAATGGGTTATTAGACTAGTGATAAACCTACATTAATTATGATATAAGGATTTCGAATGTGTTAAGGAACAACCAAAAGCCATTTACCCGTCGTAACCATGACAACACGTCTTTCTATAAATTTCCATATGTTACGGCGTAACCTTTTATTTTGTTACGCCGTAATCGCTGATTCACTTTCCAAAAATCCAGAGATTGAGACAGATACGATCACAACGAATTTCCTTACCTTATGAGTATAGTTACGTCATAAAACCATTGATTGTTACGCCATAACGGTAAATAATTAACAAGAAATCATCCATAAATGTTCTTACGCGTACCACTGAAATGATTGTGTCGAAATCGTCCTCAGAATGTCGCGATTAGCTTTAAGAATAGTTACACACACACATCGTAACCCTGGTAATGATTACGCCTAAAACGACTAAGAAAAAATAATAATTCGTGCCCCTTGTATGATAACCACCCTGTATTTTCAGGTCATTTTACGACGTCATTTATTTCACTATTTACTTTTAGTCCTGTACACGTTTGCTTTTAAGTTTAATCGTTAAGTTAAATTGCGTAAGCTAAAAATTTTCATTCAACGTAAACGGACATCAAACACATAAAGGTTTACTCAGTAAGTGTAAGATAAAAATTTGGTTGGAGGATAGATTAAAAACTTTGCACAATTATTTTTATGGATACATAAAGTGTTTTACAGTTTCTGAATAAATACATTTAGAGGAATCCACAAACTACCAAAATTTATCTACGCTTCAACAAATACCCATTATTATACCCAATAATCAAAGTTTTATAAAACTTTACACATGTTATAAAATTATCCGAATTTTACCTAAAATCAACCAAGAAAACAAATGCTACAAGTATTCACTTCTACACTTAACCTATACATCTTAAAAACCTCAAGTAACAATAGAAAAATCACCAACTACAATACCAAGACACATCTTAGTACTTTCCTCACCCTAAATTTCATGGGATGGTTCACAATCTATAGGGGGACTATGAGCACAAGCCAAAATCTTTCATAAGACATGTACAAACTAGAACACATTTTAACTTATAGAACATGACCTAGTGATCTTGCACATTTTTCACCTTATTTCCCCTCTCCTTTGCTTACTCATCTTATATTCTATAAGACATGGAACACCTAAAATGATTTATTGACCTAGCTTTGGTATATAATACATGCCTAACTAGTAATAAACACACCACAACTCATACCATAATAAAAACTTCACACAACTCTCTTGTACCATACTTCCCCACCACAGCTCAACATAACCCCAAAACAAATAAACCATACAAATTTACCTAGAGAGTATACAAGTGACTAGTAATCATATCCTAAGTATTCAAAGGAGTATTGAAAGGCTTGGCTTATGTTTAAAAGGGTAGAACAAGAACGGTGCAAGATTTAAGGGTTTTCTTGTAAAGTTATAGGGTTTTCTAGTCTTGAAGCTTGGGTTATTTGATTGTCAACTAGGTGTAAGAACTATGTTATCTCAACAACATACTCATCTATAAGGTTCATCTAAAAACCCTACACTATTTACATTTTTGATTTTATGTGTATATAATGTCAATGTAGTATATCACCATCTAGGAAATATATTAAGATGTAAAATGGATTATTACTCTTGATCATGGTTTGGAATACTTTTTCATATGTTATGTTGATGTTAAAAACATGTTGTAATGGAAGTACAAGCATTATACAAGTGTTGGTTAATTTATAAAAAGTATATATAAACAAGTTGCTTAAAAGTTTACTTATTAAGTTTATAATTAAAAGTGATGTAAGAACTTGTTATCATGGACATTACTTGGACAAATGATGGACTAGAGAACCTAAAATATATGAGACTTGTGTTATATAATATTGTAGAGGACTTGTAGCCATTTGATTTAAGTTAAAACTTATAAAAATAAGTTAATAAAACTTTATAAAAGTTAACAAACATTCTGATCAAAGTTTAAAATTAAAGTATTTATCATGACGATCGTAGGCATATAGAGAACTCGAAAATCCGAGCTATAACGAAGAAGATACCCCATTTGCAAGTTTACGATAATAAAAGCTTTTATCTTTTTTTTAATAAAAACTTATTATTTTTTACATCTGATAAAAATATATGATTATTTTCCATAGAAAGTACATATTTTTAGGATTCCAAAACATTAAGAATCATAATTATTTGATCAATAACGAAGGAGTTATGGATTTTTCATACTTACGATTATAAAAATAATTTTATAAAAATAAGGTACTATTCATCTCAGAAATTTTTTGGAAAATATTGTAGTTAGATAGAACTTTTAATTATGAAGACGTGCTCGAAAGAATCACTAAAATCGGAGTTAAAACGAATAAGATATGACTTTTATGAGATTACGCTAATTAAATTTATAAAACTAATTTTATAAAGTGCATGAATAGTAAAATCACTGTTCACTAGAGGGATAAAAAATTTAAAATGTAATATTTTGATATATCTCTTAAATACGAAAGCGTGGACATAAAGAACGTACAAAAC
>BQNB010069766.1:0-22934 GCA_026074375.1 Tanacetum coccineum
ATATTGTATTTTTATAATTTCTGTAATTAAACTGAAGTTTATTTAAGCTTTTATAGATTTTCTTGCATTAGGGGTATTTCGGTAATTTCACATTTGTTGAGATTTTTAGGTTTTACAATAGTAAACTTGATCAAACTTCCCTATCTATTTTTAGTAGTGGACGATTAAATTGAGACATTCCAAAAAGAAAACGTGGACAATAAAAATGAGACGGGGGTGTATTATATATTAAAATGTAAATAAATTTTTTATTTATACTATTAATAGTGGGGATGAGAAAAGATATGAGAAGTAGGTAGAAAACATTTGACTCCATCTTTTGTCATAAAACCCTTTCAACCTCCGCATTTTAGTATATCCCTTAATATTTGAAATAGGATTCTAAAACCAAACAGACCCTATGAATTTTTTTATTATAAAACAAAAATATAGTTGTTGCCTTTTGTGAAAAAACTAAGATAGAAAGTTGGAAAAGGCAAGTAATCAACTTTCAGACTTGGTATATTAAATCATTTCTATTTTTGCCACTACAAATTATGCAGTTAATTTAGGGGTTGGGGACAGCTTTGTAAAGTGAATCAATTCTCAATCCGCACCATATCGTACTGATACAGTACATTCATATGTGTCCTTTTTGTAATTTTGCACCTTCACTCCCAAACTTTACTTTCCTTAACATTTATCTCTACAAGTCTTTCATTCTTGGCAATTCGGGTCGGATTCGGGTTGGCGGGTTCGAGTTAGCAGGTTGGCGGTCAAAAAACCTCAACCCGAACTTGACCCATTTAAATATTCAGGTCAGCTATGTCAACCCTAATATGTTTAAACATAACCCGAACCTGACCCATTTAACCCGTATATATACTTGGGTTGACGGGTTAAATAGGTTACACATGTTGAATATGTTAAACGGGTTTCGGGTTGACCCATTTAACCTGTTTTAAATACAAAAGTTGACACATTACACGGGTTAAACGGGTTAAATAAGTATGTGGGTCGACCCGTTTAACCCGTATAATAAAATATATATATAATTTGTAATTTAAAGAAAAAATTCTTAAACGGGTTGACAGGTCGACCCGATTAATTTATTCCTAACCCGAACCTGACCTGTTTAATAAACGCGTTAGATGGGTTGACCCAAAACCGACCCGAAATCTATTTAGACTCAACCCGAACCTGTTAATTTTCGTGTCGGTTTCAGATCGGTTTTCGTATCGGGTCGGAAATTGCCACCCCTACTTCTATATTAAGTAAAGGTTCATCACTGTAAGTTTGTTACCATCATTACTCGCATTATTTAATAATCTTTACCGAAACGTAACAAAAAGTATTCCTTATTATAAAAATATATGAAGTAGGTAATAAATGTTTTGTTTCTTCTACCTCGGCTGTGAAAAGGACTTTGGGAATCATTGTTGTTGTTTATGTTAGCGTGATTCGAGTTTGAGTTGATCAACTAATTTGATAACTTAAATTTTACAAATCGTTTATAACAGTGACAACTGTTTAGATCATTTTCATAGTCAACTTCACCTTCATCCTTAGCCACATACTCTCATGTCAAATATATAAATTGTAGATCAGTAGATACATCGTTATCAAGTTATTAAGAATTCATTCTATAGGAGGAGAACACACACGTACATATGTATGCTGAATTTTATTATCTTTTTTTCTTTAATAATTTGTGCAGATAACTAATATTTTAAGCTTAGTCATGCACTAATATTTGGTTGCTTAAACCTCTTTCACGCACAAGGTTGAGGTCGTTAATGCATGAAAAACGCCCTTCTCATAAAACTTCTGCAACACTGTTTTCTTAAATCGACTTATAGGAATTATCATGATATAGTTTTATAGGGTTCATACTACAAACAAAAAACCAGTATACTAAAAGATTCACTTTGACTAGGGTAATTATGAAGTCATGTTTTCTTTAAATCTCATTTCTAGTTGTGAATCCGTTTCTGTTTATAATCTTTGGTATTACAAAAAGACTTGTCATGCGTTTAATTATTATTTTTGGAGCGATAACTAACTACTTCACTATATATGCACAGTAGATCCATCTCATATGTTTTAAGTAAGACTCGAACTCACGACGAATTGTTCGATCCACTTATGTAAACCTTTTGAGGAATATGAGTATCACTTTGTTTCATTGAATTAGTTTAGTTGCCAAGACCTCTTCAATTCATGCACAAAGTGATGATGATAGATAGATAATGCATGAAATTGCCCTTTCTATTAAACTTCTACAATACTATTTTCTTACACCGACTTCCAAATCACCATAATATAGTTTATAACGTTCATACTGCAAACAAAGAACCAATTAATAAACTAAAAGATTCACTTTGACAAGTGTAAGATATATACGTCATATTTTCGTTAAATTTCTTTTTTAAGTTGTGACTCCGTTTTTGGTCCTGCTTATGTTCTTTGGTAAAAAGGAAAACATGTTCGATCTCAACTCTTAACTAAAGAAGCTTGAACCTATTGCCTAAGTCTATAAGACTTTATGTAATGGGCACTGCAGGTGACCGAGATCACTCATGTCACATAAGCGTTAACTCATTTTTCTTTCTTTAAAATGAACAACATGACAAAATGACTGTAATAAGGTGACAACGCCAAAAAAACATATCCTCCCTTAAGAAGAGGAGGGGGGACACGTTCGACGGATGGGCCGTAAGGAGGGGGACCCGTCTGGCTAGGCGACCAACGAATGGTCAACCACCCATTACGCCCAGTCTTAGAGCCTTCCAAAAGGGTTTGCGTAGTTGAGGTCTTTCCGCTTATCCAAACCCTTTTAAGGAACAGTATGATAATAGTATCACTTTGTTTGTTTAATGATTTACTGCATGATTACTAAAGCAAGTAATTTTAGAATTTGGTAAATTTACGTAACTCTGATGATCTGATCGGAAGCATGTGACAAGCTTATACGACTTGATGATTTTCTCAGGGTTTCATTTTCAATTTGGGTATATCATATCGTTCTACTAACACATTATCCAATGACAGTTTTAAACATTAGTTGCGTAAATATAAACGCATTACTTATAGAATCAAAATAGAGAAAAAGAAACATGAGGGTTTAAAATAGCAAAAGGCAATAAGAAGAAAACAGGTACAATAGCAAAGGACTATTGATAGATTGACACCAAAAAGAGACGAGATAACATGTTAAATTGTCTTTATGACATTAGGAAGGGTTGGATTCTCCCATTGGATTGGGTTGGAATCACTAAAGCATTTGCTTAATGGTCTATTTAAAGCAAAAATAGGTCCACCAATTTCAATGGAAGTGACAAAGTCAACAATTTTTGACTTTAGTGGTTAAAGTTTTACGTCTAAAGTTAACATTATTATCTCTTGTTGTCGAGTTGGTGCTTTATTTATGGATAAAGATCCTCTCATGTTCATTTGAACACGAGAGGTAATATTGTGTTTTATGTGATTGTATATTTGATTATTTAAATCAATGGTGTTTAATCTTTTCTATAAATATTTTTCTATAAGTATTTAAAAAGCAAGTAGAGCTAAATGTAAAAAATCACTCTTTTGTTTCAAGAAACATTTCAATATTTCATCACTCAATCTGTGGTGTTTGAAATACTTTCAGCAATTGACAAGTAGACAAGTAATAACAAGGATCTTAAAATAATATTTGCCTAAGTGATGTGTAAAAGGAGGAATTGCAAAAATTGATTGGTTAACTTTTCCATTTTTGCTTTCCTTTATTTGTTAACTTTTCCATTTGTACAATCATCGTGGTTATGTTCCACACCACTCCCTCCGCCTCAAACCCCTCCCCACCACATCCACATCCCCTTCCAACCCATGACCTTACGACCACCCACCAAGCACCCCCCCCCCCCACAAAGACCCGCCCCCACACCCATCCCACAGATGAAAATTCCCACCAAAACTCCAATGCCCCCTACTCCCCTACGCACCCCCTTCCACAAACCCCACCCACAAAGAGTCCACCTAGAAGTGAAACGCTTCGTCAAAAGCCCAACAAAGCAAGGTAAACCCAAAACCATAATTTCATCCCAAAATAGATAACATTCCAATTTACAATCATCGTGGTTATGTTTTGTAAAGTAAAATTTTCCGTCTAATATACATAAATCATAACAATAAATTCACATGCGTTGAGTCTTTTTTCAATAATAAGTTAAAACAGATAACTATATCAAATTTTAGGTCTTGAATGTTAATCAGTTGATCATGGTATAAGATACCAAATTTACTCGAGGATTAATGATACATATTTAGAACATACCCAAGCTATAATTTAATTTACTTGTAATATTCCGCTTCTAAGAAATTTATTCTGTTAAGATCATGTATAAACTTTTCATGGGAGATCATATCTTTCTAATATTGTTGGACATCCAAAAGGAAAAGACTAAATCGAATTTTTAGGAATGATAAAATATTGTTTTCTTATATCCGTATAATGAAGAAAGCCCATTAACCTAAACTACAGAATCTAAAGCCCAACTTAGTTTATTGGTTTTTCGTATCCAATTTGCAAACAAAAAGATCCATAAATTTCATCCATTTTCACACTTTTCAAGTCGAGGGCTCAGAGGCTGCTAAAGAAATTAAACATACTAAGAAAAATAATTGGTGTTATAACTCGTTTGATATATTTCTCATATGTGATTTAACATTAATTTTTAGGAATAAGTTCACATATCACCAAACTTTTGTGAATAATTTCATATATATCAAAGTACACCGTTGAATGCATAATGTACAAAAACCAAACTCTCAGGTTTGTTTCCCCTTGCTTGGCCGGTTGGAACATTCTAGGAAAAGGGTGGTTGTCGGTTTTGAAAACTTAAGGAGATGGATGCTTAAACTTGGATGACAAGTTATCAAGCTATATAAACCCCTTTTGGGAGTTCTAAACCTCACGCAAAGAAACACAACCAAAACCCTAATTTAGATTTTTGTTTTCCCCTCCTTCTATCCCCAAACCGATCATACCTAAATCCCGTTTAAGGTTTTGATCGCTACAACCAAGAACACAAGAACCTTAGCTCGTCTTTCCTTTTCTTCTTATACTTCCAATCAAACGTATCATATCTTAAGGATTCGATTGGATTTGGTGATCAAGAACAAGCAACTAGTTTTCCTTGTTATACGTGAAGCAAGCACTAGCATCCTAACGTACCTCGGTGACATGTAGTATAAGAAAACGTTAGAGGCGATAATTTAATCGCTTTAAAGGTTTCAAGAATTTAAGATCAAGTAAATCAATATTAATTACATTGATTAAAGGTTAGTAAAATGATGTGTTTTTTTACTTGTTAATTCATAACATCTAATTAGATCCATCCGCTGCGTACTCGTAGTAGATAAGTTACTAGATTATAAAATCCAACAGTGACCTCACGAGCCAACTCGTTCGATGTTATGAGTTACACCATAAAAATGCTAGATCCGCTAGTTATTAGAAAAACATAACAATAACAAGCATTCTTGTCATGTATAGTTAATTAATATATTCATCTTGATTAATATTATATGTTAATAAAGTTAACAAGGTCTAGATCTAATTAATCAATTAATTGTAACATGGACTTTCATACTTGTTTTTCGGTCACAAGACTCACACAATCAATTAATGTTGATGTATGTGGCTCATTTGTTCCCTTAATTAGATTCGTCTAAAAGCAAGTGGGAGCCTTTGATTCTCCAATTGGGGAAGACTCATTCTTTGTAATGAAGATTAAGACCGCGGAATTTATGTGTTATTGCTTTATCTATTTTATCGCAATATAAGAGTCTGTCTTCACCTCTACCCCTTTTTGTTGTTTGTTTTATATTTTTGTGTTTTTTCCTTATGACTTGTTTCATATTTGCAAAAGATTTTTAAAATATTAAAACGGACTATATGTTATATCAAAACTTGTTTTAATTAAATCAATGATTCTAGCAAGTTATTGAGGGTGTGGAAAATATACACTAGTGTTCCCGCTTTAACTTCATTGAATTATTTGGTTTAATTATGTTTGTTAAATACATATATTATTCATTGTGACATGTTATGTCTTTTGTGTAAAGAGGGTTTTTTGACATTAAAACGGACATTAAACTATCAAAATTCAATGTAATTAAATCAATATTATTGCGAGTTTATGTGTCATAAAGTCGAGTTCAGCTTATATCTGATAATAATCTCCCGCGATGAACTTGCTCGAATTTTTTGGTTTAATAAACTTTATTATTTTATACGGCGTATCCATACCCCACGAATACGGCGTATCAACTATCTAGATGTTATCCAGTCTTTATTTTCAGCACAGTCTATATGATGTATTTATTAAGTGAATACAGCGTATACAGGTATTAATACGGCATATCCTGGGGAATGGATACAGCGTATCGACTTCCTGTGTCGGGAATTAAGGGCTTCTCAAGTTTGTACTGCTAGGTATAAGAGTTTCTACTGTTGGTTGAAGAAACTACTGCTGCTGAAGATTAGAGAAAATAATCTAAGTCATTAGTATTGTTAGTGTTATAGTTAGTACTGCTAGTACAAAGTGTTAGTACTGTTAGCTTATTAGTACTGTTAGTATAATAGTTAGTACTGTTAGTTATATAGTTAGTACTGCTAAAGTGATATGCATGAGATATATTAGGAATAGATATGCATTGATCACTTGACGCGTTTTGTAAGCCCATTAGGGTTTCCTTGGTGTATAAAAGGAATCCTACGGCATAGATCTAGATATCAGTTTTCATCTTAGTATTCATAGTTTGCATAACAATCATAGTTAGTATTCATAGCTATTTTGTAACTTAAAATAGTATTCAATATATTGAAAGTTTAGTAAAGATCTTGTTTTACTGTTTCGTTGTTCTTCTTAGTATTGCAAACTAGATTTCACATAGTTTGTGATATTCTCAATCTTAGTTTCTACTATGGTTGTCTTAGATCTATCCAATACAACTAAGCTTTAACAAGCTAAGTAAGATCTGGTTAAAAAGGGATCAACAAGTGGTATCAGAGCTTGTTGAAAAACTCTGAATAAGAAAAACACTATATCTACACAAGATCTCATAATCAAAGAGAATATGGAATCACAGTCAGAAACTACCCAAACAGTGTCTGCACTAAAACTTCCAGTACTCAAAACTTGAGACTATGATCTCTGGAGCATGAGAATGGAGCAATATCTTACTCATACTGATTATGCTATTTGGGGAGGTTATTATTAAATGGTGATGCACCTGCTATCGCATCAGCTAGTGCTGGTACTGAAGGTTCCATTCCTCCTAAAACTGCTGAACAAAAGCTAGCAAGAAAGAATGAATTAAAAGCAAAAATCACTCTGTTGTTGGCCATTCTTGATGAGCACCTATTAAAGTTTCATGGAATCAAGGATGCAAAGACCTTATGGGAAGCAATCAAGGCCAGGTTTGGAGGCAACAAAGAATCAAAGAAAATGCAGAAAACCATTATGAAGCAGCAATATGAGAATTTTGCTGCATCAAGATCTGAAGGACTGGATAAAACCTATGATAGGTTTAAGAAACTCATCATCTAATTGGAAATATCAAATGGTGAAAGTTATCTCTCAGGAAGATGAAATCTGAAGTTGGCAGAGAGAAGTCCTATCTACCATCAGCTTGGAACAATATTGCTTTAATCATGAGAAACAAATCTGATCTAAACACATTGAGCATAAATGAATTGTATAAGAATCTGAAGGTGTATGAATCTGAGATTAAAGGCTAATCAAGCTCAAACTCTCAAATTGTGGCTTTTGTATCTTTAGAAAACACTACCAGTACTAATTAAGCAGTTAATACTGCTCATGAAGTTTCTACTGCTAGTTCACAGGGACAATCTTCTTCCTCAACTTATGCTGATGATGTCATGTTTTCCTTCTTTGCTAATCAATCTAATAGTCCTCAATTGGACAATGAAGATCTGAAGCAAATTGATACTGATGATCTTGAAGAGATGGATCTCAAATGGCAGGTGGCCATGCTTACCATGAGGGTAAAAAGATTCTTAAAGAAGATAGGAAGGAATCTGAATTTCAATGGCAAAGAAACTGTTGGCTTTGAGAAAACAAAGGTTGAATGTTACAACTGCTACAGGAAAGGTCACTTTGCTAGAGAATGCAGGGCACCATGGAATCAGGGGAACAGAAATGAAGATGCTCCAAGAAGGAATGCACCAGTAGATACATCTACTACAAATGCCTTGGTTGGTCAAGATGGGATAGGTGGTTATGATTGGAGCTTTTAGGATAAAGAAGGCATCACAAACTTTGCTCTAATGGCCTATACATCCCAAGGCTCATCAAGTTCATTAAGTTCAGACTTCGAGGTATCCATTTGCTCTAAAGCTTGCTTAAAATCCTATGAGTCTTTGAAAGAACACTTTGATAAACAGAAAGTGCAGCTTAAAAAATCTAACCTAGAAATTATAGGTTATCAATTAGGCTTAGAATCATTAGAAGCTAGGATAGTTGTTCATGAAAAGAATTAAGCTTCTTATGAAGAAAGTATTGCATTTTTGAAATATGATTTCCAAATATTTCTATTAAAAACCTTAAAAATCAGTTAAAGAAGCCTTAAAAGAGAAAGATGATGAAACTTAAACTTGAAAATTTTTGAAGAATCATCCAGAATCTAACCAAACTGATTAATAGGTCAAATAATTGTTAACGACAAATTGGACTTGTTTTTCATAGTCAGGTGAATGAAGTGAGTACTTGATAATGTGGTTATGTATAGTCATTAGTGTAACCAAGTATTATGATAGGTTTTAAAAAGAGTGAGGGATATCATGCAGTTCCCCCTCCCTTCACTAGGAACTTCAAACCTACAAGAGCTGACTTATCCTTTGCTGGGTTAGATGACTCTGTGTATAAGTCTAAAGTGAGTGAAACTATTACTAGTGTGCCTAATGTTGAAACAACTGTAACTAAAACTAGTAAGGATAGTTTGGAAAAGCCTAAAACTATTAGGTTTAGTGCTCCTATTATTGAAGATTAGGAGTCTGATAGTGAAGATGAAAATGTGTTTGAGCCTAAAGAAGTAAAGAAAACAGTCAAATCTAGCTTTGAAAAGATTGAATTTGTAAATGCTAGGAATTTAACTGTTGAAAAACCTAAGAAGTTCAGTCAGAATCCTATAGATAAAAAAAGAAATAGGAATAGTTTTGAGTTTACAATAAGCATGTTTGTATGTGGGAGTTTCAAGCATCTAATCAAAGACTGTGATTTTCATGATAAAAAGATGGTACAAAAACCTGTGTTGAATAATGTGAAAAGGGGAATTGGTCAAAGGGAAGTTAGACAAGTTTGGAATAATGAAATGAGGGTTAATCATCAAAATTTCTCTAATTTCCCCTTAAAAGAAACATTATTTTGCTCCCAACATCAGTCTTAACCAAGACTGCATAGTACGAAATTAGTGCTGCAAGGCAAAGCTCTTCAAGAGCAGCAACACCAGCTAGCGTTGCCAGGCCTATTAATACTGCTGCACCTAAACCCTTTATGAATGTTGCAAGACCTAGACTAAATGCTTTTCATAAGTTACACTCACCATCTAGGACACCTTTTAACCAACAAACAACACTTAAAAACAAAATTTTGAAAGTTAATACTGCTAAGGTAAATTCTGTTAAAACTGCTAAGGGAAACAAAGTGACAAGTTATAACAACCTGTAATTTTCATCAATGTAATTATCCATATATTAAATTAGATGCACTGTAATATCCATCTATTATATTATATACCACCTTTTTATAGGGAAATTTTTGCGTTATCTTATTATGCAACGTAACTTGCATCTCTAAAGTAAACGAAAAAATAAAAAACTCACGCAACCCACCACCAATGCCGTATCCTATATCTATGTTTATATCATGTAAACATCCTAATATGTCAAGTCTATATCTTAATATCATTTTACCAAGTACATTATCCATTTAACGTACTTTTCAAAACGTTATTTCAAAACAAGCATTAAACGTTAACATTTATATCAAAACCCTAATTATATGTAATGTATACATATAAAATGAATGTGCAAGCCCCTAAATCATGTCTACAAGTATCAATACACAACATTTGAATATCTTTTCCTTCCTAAATCAAGTTACAACTTTTTAAAGCACAATGTACAAGCTAATCATGCCTAAAAACCTAATTAGGTCATTTAAGCTCCTAAATCATGTTTAAACTTTACACCACTTTGCACAAGGTACAAGCAGCTTAATCACAACATCTAAACTTAGAACTAAACGCCTAAACATCCTAAAACCCTAAAGACACTTTTAAAACCCTAAACCCTAAATGAAACCCTAAAACCCTAATTATACTTTAAACCTTAAAACTAAATCCTAAACCTTAATCCTTAATCCTAACCCTAATCTTAACATTGAACCTTAATCCTAAACCCTAATCTATCTCTAAACCTAACCCTAATCCACAAATTAAAACCCAAAAACCCTAACCCAAAATAAAATGAACCTGCCGCCCCTTTTTATCCATTTTTAACCAATATTTAGCCAAGCTAGCATCCTACCACCTCTATGACATCACCACCATGTCACCAAGCAGCCTCCTATGTAGCTCCATCACCTCCCTTGGCCACCAAGTTTGTCTCATCACCTCCTTATCACTCCATAATAGTCGAAACCCCCCCCCCACAACCTTCCACCTTGCATTGCTACACCTCCATAGTCCTTAATACTCATTCCTAGCTGCTATTAGTTATTTATCTACAACACTTGGACACCACACCAAGGAAACTTGGGCACAAAAGGCTCATTCGAGCCCTATAAATAGCCGAGACCCCCAAACCATTCAAACACACCTCAAAACTCAATATAAACAACAATGGAGTCTTAAAGCAGATCAAGAAGTATCAAGTGAAGCCCCAAGATCAGAATAGAAGCCAAGAATCAAGAGAAAAGAACCCTTGAAGTCGTTACTAGGCGTACGAACCCGAAAACCCCATTTCGACCCATTTTAGCTCAAGTAAGCTCAAAATCTTGTTTAATAAGCTTATAATCTGTATTAGAATGTTCATAATACTCTTAAGATCATATATAACACTCTTGTTAAAGCCTTGAATCCTCAAACCCATGTGTTTTTTATTAAAACCCTAAAAATGACCCGTTTTGATTTTTTAGCTAACGAATCCTTTTTCTAAACTTTTGTTACATTAAAACATCTTATTTTAGCTTATTCTAATATGCTATAACCTGCAAATATCATTTGGAACCCTAAAATAAGCTTGCATGGCTTTTTGGACTTGATTTGCAAATGTTTTCATGCATAGGGGTATATATCGTAAAATTTATGAAATTTATAACTATATTGTCTAAAAAAGTCAATAATAACTCAAGTTAAAACTATAAGGACCTATTTTGATAAGTTTTAAAGTTAAAAGTGGTTTAAACAAATAGACTTATAATAAAAAAAAATAAAAGACTAAACTAGTAAAAGATATAAACCAAGGGGTATATAATGCCAATTTTTGCAAACTAAAAATATAAAATATAACATTATTATATAAATTATAAAAATATATCTTAATATTATAAAACTTGATTTTATTAAAACCCGACACAATTATCGTTTTTAATCAACGATCGACGCATTATAGAAACTTAAAATCTTATCGTATCACGATACTATGGAATTTCATGTGAGGGTTTCCATTTGGGTATTTGTTTTGACGAGTTTGTTGGGTTTACGATTTAAAGTGCCATGGCTCCTCAAACAATACTACATGGCCTCTGGATTATGATAGCCCAAACAGTGATACAATACCTCCATAAACTAATAAATCAAATATAAATGTTAAACTCTGTAAAGTTGTGAAACATAAGCAATTACACTAAGTAATCGACATATTACCCCAGGTTGTGTGATCGACCCGTTACTTTCACACTTTGATATACTTTTGCCATCAATCAGATTCCCCCTGTTAAGGTGAGTTCATAGCCTCGCATTTTAAATCTTCTAATGTTTTCATAAACCCGCGAGGGAGATACATGCTATAAACCAGGAATACGAGTATTTTTCCAACTATACGCTATCCTGATATATTATTTCCTAAGTCCTTACTTTTGCCATTAAGACCCCACTATCATGAACCGTTAATTTACTTTTGCAGGGAAAGAGACGAATACTGTGAAGAGATCTATTTGTGACTTGAGCTTCCCCGTTGGTATTACCTATACTTTCGGTAACCAAACACACTTCATTTGAATCACTATGCAGGTGTTTGGCAAAGGCACCTGTTGGGGCAACTTCTTGTAATTATTGATTATCTTAAGTTCTCGGTGTCATGAGCTTAGGGCAATAATAAATAATATTGTTTTCCATAATAATTGTACTCATTGCAATTATTACACTTATGGGTGTATAACAACGTAACCCACTGTTATGATGACTTGTATTCAAACTGTTTAACATAAACCTATGAATTTCACTCAACCTTTGTGTTGACTTTTTAGCATGTTTATCTCAGGTAATTGAGCAACTTATGGCACGGAGTGGCACGGACATGATGATGGCTAAATGTTAACATTAAATCTTAATGTTTTCAGGGTATATTTGGGACCATCCGTTTGGTAAAAACCTTCTGCTGAAATAATGAATGATAACTTTTCTTTTAAAAACGTCTCTTTTAAGTCGTTTTCTATGATTATGACTGTTGTACTATGAAATAATACTTAGGATTAGCTTCCCTGCTAATAATGTAACAAAATGGTGGTGTTATATAAGAAGATGTTGGGGGAACAAGGATTAATGCTGTTAAGTCTCTCAGCATGCTTAGATTTGAGACTAAAAGGTGAGAAAACTAAAAAAAAAAAGGAAATGTTATTGACTATATCTCCAAAGACAATGGATCATGCATGCCTAAAAGATTTGATTATGTTAATCCACAAGGCAGACTCAAGTCAGTATTGGCTTAGGTCCCCAAGAGAAACTAATTCTCTTATTTTGAGTGTAGGGTAATCCACAATATGCTTTACAACATCAAGGAATTTTTGACAGTGGATGCTCTAGGCATATGACTGGGAACAAGTTCTACCTCTCAGATTATCAAGATATTAATGGTGGATTTGTTGCATTTGGAGGAAGTTTCTAAAGAGGTAAAATTACTGTAAAAGGTAAATTAGAACTGGGAAATTAGACTTCGAAGATGTATACTTTGTAAAGGAACTTAAGTTTAATTTTTTCTCTGTCTCACAATTGTCTGACAAGAAAAACAGTGTTCTTTTCACTGAGACTGAATGTCTTGTTCTATCTCCTGATTTTAAGCTACTTGATGAAAGTCAAGTCTTTCTTAAAATTCCTAGACAGAACAACATGTACAGTTTTGATATGAAGAGTGTTGTTCCTTCAGTAGATTTGACTTGTTTATTTGCAAAGGCTACAATAGATGAGTCAAATTTATAGCATAGAAGGCTTGGTCATATTAACTTTAAAACAATGAACAAACTTATGAGGGGAATCCTTGTTAGAGGTTTGCCTTCAAAGCTTTTTGAAAATGACCATACATGTCTTGCCTGTCAGAAGGGAAAGCAACACAAAGCCTCTTGTAAGATCAAAACTGTGAGCTCTATTTGCAAACCTTTACAATAATGCAACATGGAATTTATTTGGACCAGTTTCTGTGAGGAGTATAAATAGAAAGAGTTACTGCCTAGTTGTCACTGATGACTTTAGTAGATTCAGTTGAGTTTTCTTTCTGGCCACTAAGGATGAGACTCCTAAAATCCTTAAGAACTTCATAACTGGCATAAAAAACCAATCAGATCATAAGGTTAAAAACAATTAGAAGTGATAATGGAGCTGAATTCAAGAATATGATTATGAATAAGTTCTGTTAAATGAAGGGTATTAGAAGGGAATTTAGTGTTGCTAGGACTCCTCAGCAAAATAGTGTTGCTGAGAGAAAGAATAGGACTCTAATAGAGGCAGCTAGAACTATGCTAGCAGATTCTAAATTACCAACTACCTTTTGGGCTGAAGCAGTTAATATTGCTTGCTATTTCTAAAATAGGGTGTTAGTTATCAAGCCTCATAACAAGACCCCTTATGAACTTTTTCTAGGTAGAAAGCCTGCCTTAAACTTCATGAGACCATTTGGGTGTCTTGTTACAATCCTAAATACCTTAGATCACCTAGGTAATTTTGATGGAAAGTCTGATGATGGATTCTTTGTAGGATACTCTATCAATAATAAAGCATTTAGAGTTCAACACTAGAACAAGATTTGTAGAGGAGAACCTGCACATAAATTTTCTTGAAAACAAATCGAATATTGCAGGAACTAGACCTAACTGGATGTTTGATATTGATACTCTATCTATGTCTATGAATTATCAACCAGTTTTTGCAGAGAATCAAACTAATGGTAATGCAGGTACCAAAGCAAATATTGATGCAGGACAAGCTAAAATGAGTGTAGTTCCTTGTCTATAATATGTTCTGCTACCTTTTTTTAACTTCCGAGTCTCAAAATCCAAAGAGCTCAGAATATGAGATTGCTGATGATGCTGGAAAGAAGAATGGAGTTGAGGATCCAGCAAAAGAAGCTGACATAAATAGTCCAGGGGAGGCTACTAACACTAACATCACTAACAGACTTAATACTGTTAGTTCACCTGTTAATACTGTTAGTTTTATCTTTTACTATGGAATCCAGAAAGCAAGAGTACCAAAGGAATGAGTTTAAAAGTTGTGATTGGACAAGACAAGGAGTGCTAATAGTACTGTACATGATATTCTCTCCTTTTAGTGCTGCTTGAGTTCCTCTTATGAAAATCTTGGTGGTTCAACTTTTGTTAATGCTACTACTTCTTATAATGCTGATTATCCTACTGATCCTCTCATGCCTGATTGGGAGGATACTACTGATCTTCAAGATACTGGTATATTTGGTAATGTATATGATGATGAAGATGTGGTTCAAAGGCTGACCTCAATAACTTGGAAACAACCATGAGTGTCCGTCCTATTCCCACAACCAAAATTCACAAGGATCATCCTAAAGAACAAATCATTAGAGACATCAATTTGGTGTACCTTTTCAAGGAGGGGGATATAGAGCGACAGCTCCAGGGTACTATCAAAGGAACAATGCAAATCCTTCGTACCAAGAACGAAGTCAATCTATGGAAGATACCCTAAGCAAATTCATGAGTGAATCAACGAAGAGACACGAAGAAAATTCCAATTTGATTAAAGAAATCCGAGCTACGACAGATGCTGCCATAAGGACCCAAGGAGCATCAATCAAAACTTTAGAAATACAAATCGGGCAAATGAGCAAGGTACTACAGGAAAGAGGATTTGGAAGCCTACCAAACTCAACTAAAATGAACCCAAGAGACCAAGTCAAGTCAATTTCAACCACTATTGAAGTTGATTCACACTCGATACGCCGTATTAGATCATCCCAATACGCCGTATTGTTGGGAATTGCAGATTTGATAATTACAAAACCTATAAAGAGAAATGACGAAAGAAGAAACAATGAGGACCTAATGTGTAATATTAGGTTAGCTTAGTAAGTAAGCTAGGGTTTGGCTTGTAAACCCTAGCCCCCTCTATTATATAAAGAAGGGAGGCGTCCAGGTTTACACATGAGGATCGATATACAATGTAAACCAAAGGGGTGTGTGTGTGTTCTCTAGGCGTCAACCCTTATAAGGCGCCTAGGTTAGTTAGCTAGCTTATTAGTAGCTTATTAATAACTTATTAATAGTATAGTAAGCCTTGTATCCTGATCAAATACAAATGAAAGGCTTCATCTTTATTAGTAAAACCTTGGTCTTAATTATGATTGTTTTAATTGTTATTCCGCGTTAATCATGATTATGATATCCTAGTTGAGTCCAGATTCCTGGATTTCACAATTGGTATCAGAGCCTCGTGGCTCTCGATCTAGGATCACAAGGTTTTCATTTGTGTTTTAATTAATAAAGCAAATCGGTGAAACTAGGGTTTTTCTGCAAAACCCTAATTTGGTATTCATGTACTCAAGCCGCTGTGTTCAGGTCCTTACTTTCAATGATTCTATGTTCGGTTCTTGGTGATTTTCACAAAGGTTCTGGTCAAGATCTGATGGTACACACGTGATGAAGGTTACTTGTGGTAGAAAAAGTGGCAGGTTGTGACTCGATTAAGGAAGAGAAACTGCAGGTTATCATGAGGAAGCATTTATGATAATGGAAAATGGAATGCGAGTGGTAAGGAAGCAGGTACAGATTATCGGTGAATCTGATGGTGTTTGATCAGGGTATGTACAGCAGGTATCCTTGCATAAATGGCTGTTTGTTTCAGTTTTCTATATGGATACGTGATGTGTGGGATCAAGCGTATATTTTGGAAGCAGCTTTATTTTCGCAGGATTTTATGGATGTGATTTGTGGAATAAGTCAATGGGACTGATTATTTCATTTCCATAATTGATTTACAGGGCCTATGTCATGGTTCTATTAAACCGTCTAACACATCAGATATATATCTATTATAGTGGGCAGATTTTAGTCACAGACAGTTGTTGGTGCTGCTCATATGGCTGGGTTAGTCCTTTTTTGTTACCACTGGTTCAACATTCGTACTGGTAGCTTCATCAATCGTGCTGCTTGTACATTACGCTTTCTACTGATCCTTCATGATTCCTACTGGTTGTTGTTTGCATTCATCCTGGTCATTCTATGTTCCTACTGGTTGTGTCGATGGTTACTACTGGTAGTACGGGTTCCTACTGGTAAAGATAGTGCTAATTTATGATTGTTCCAATAATAGCTTTGTGATAGTTTGTGTGTCATCAAAGGTATGAGAGGAAGGAGAACAGGTTTAGCGACAGCTCAGTGACAAAAAATATGTCACTAAATGCAGGTTGTGACGGCTTTAGTGATAGTTTTTGGAACAGAATATTTGGTCACTAACAGGTTATTGTGACAGATTTGGGACATCAGAATGTGTTGTTGATTTTATTGATGGTTTGTAATGGTTTCCTTATCCGATATAGCTAGTTTATGTTGCTAGCTTTGGCCGATATCGGATAACACACACTTTATTGGTTTTTGGACGCGTTTGGATTTTGAACAATGATGATGTGTATAGTTCGTTTTGAAGATTCAGTTCATGATATGATTCTTGATTGGTTGTTGCACGCTCTTTTACAGATTTGGTTGGAGTATGATACGATACAGTTCATGATATGATTTTTCACACATGACTGGTTTCTCGTTGATGCAACAGAGCTCACTGTGATGGTGGCCGTTGGCATGAACATAAATAAATTTACAAAATTTATTTGTCGGCATGTTACTATTTGTTGTCTACAAGAATTATGCATGATTCAAAGACGTTTAATAATGTCTTCTACGCACTGAAGGAAGATTTGATCTATGCTACTGAGTTCAAGATTCAAGAGATGGCAAGTATACTTTTAAGGGGAAGCTTATTGTTAATATACTTGACCATCTACATGCATCACTTGAGGGGAAGCGTTTACGAGTTGCACAAGACCCCTATTAGATGATTACAAAAAGGGGAAGAAGATTCATGATGTGCAGCTTATTATTGTGATGACATGTTTTAGCATTGTTTCTTCATGCAGATTGTTTTTGTAATATCAAATAGGGGAAGATTGTTGGGAATTGCAGATTTGATAATTACAAAACCTATAAAGAGAAATGACGAAAGAAGAAACAATGAGGACCTAATGTGTAATATTAGGATAGCTTAGTAAGTAAGCTAGGGTTTGGCTTGTAAACCCTAGCCCCCTCTATTATATAAAGAGGGGAGGCGTCCAGGTTTATAGATGATTGAAAAAGACAATGTAAACCAAAGGTGTGTGTGTGTGTTCTCTAGGCGTCAATCCTTATAAGGCGCCTAGGTTAGTTAGCTAGCTTATTAGTAGCTTATTAATAGCTTATTAATAGTATAGTAAGCCTTGTATCCTGATCAAATACAAATGAAAGGCTTCATCTTTATTAGTAAAACATTGGTCTTAATTATGATTGTTTTAATTGTTATTCCGCGTTAATCATGATTATGATATCCTAGTTGAGTCCAGATTCCTGGATTTCACACGTATCCACTGGACAGAACAATACACTATTGTACAAGTCAAGACAAACTACGGTTCCTTTTCCAAGTCGTTTGGATAATCATTACTGTGAAGAAGAAGAAGGGAACTATGGAACAAAATTAACGAAAGCTTGTGGAGCTTCACATATCAATAACGACATACCTCGAAAGGAGAAAGACCCAAGGAGTTTCACTTTACCTTGCTTTATTAATAATACTTGCTTTGACAATGCCCTTGTTGACTTAGGAGCTAGCGTTAGTGTTATGCCTCTCTCGACCTACCTTAACTTAGGATTAGGCGAATTAGCTCACACTAGGTTGACAGTGGAATTAGCAGATAGGACTGTGAAATATCCAAAAGGAATAGCTGAAAACGTACTAGTAGGAATTGGTAAATTTACTTTCCGAGTAGAATTTATAATTCTTGATATGCCCGAGGATATCAGAGTGCCCTTGATCCTCGGAAGACCATTTTTGTCTACCGCCCATGTTAAGATTGATGTTTACAAAAGAAAGATTACTTTAAGGGTCGGGGAAGAAAGGATTGTTTTTTCAAGTGTTAAACCTGCTAGTAGTTTAATTAATAGGGTCTACATGCTAAGTTTGAGAGAAAGAATGGAACTTGATTTAGATGCTAGGCTAATAGGAGAGACTTTGGTGTTGAATAGATCATTAGACCCTTTCTTGGAAGATTACATTGAACTAAATGATCTAAATGAACCATTTAAGCTTAGGAGAAATCAAGGAGATGATTTGATGCCCACCATTGAGGAAGGTGAGGTAATTGAGGAATTCAAAACTAGGAGTGAAGATCTCGATATTGGAATTGATGATTACCCTTGTTATTACGACGATGATAAGAAAATCCACATAGACTGTGCTCACAACTTAAAGTTTTCATGAATGATAGGATTTGAATTTACACACGTTAACTTCTTCCCGTTATTGTACGTCAATATGATGTCTAAAAAGTTTCATAATTCAATAATGAAAGATAAGATGGTGTACAAAGGGGATAATGTTGTAGGTGACTTAATGAATGTGCCTATTTTTGTTGGAACCGTTGTAACTAACTTTGTAGTTTTTGAAGATATGGATGCTTATCGTGATGAAGGAATGGGCGATGTTATTTTTGGCGAACCATTTTTAAGAGAAGTTGGAATTAAAACAATACGGTTCGAGGGAATGATTACCATTTACAATGGTGATGATGAAGTAACTTACCAAATGGTGCGATCACATCCGAGGTTTAAACGCCACACTAATGAGCAATGCAACAAAATCCCACCATTACTGAAGGTAAGTGAGAAAGATGAGAAGAATGGAATCTCTCATACATACCAAAAGCTTAAAGGGTTCTACAAAGGAGTTTTAAATCTAGGACCCGATTACATTCGAGATGCGAAGACGAAAGAATGGCTCACACGCAGGCACATTAGCGTTCATGAGATGGAATGAAAAGAGAAGCTGAAGACAAGTCTAACTTAAAGACTTCACTGTAAACAAAAGTGCTTCCCGGGAGACAACCCAGATTGTTATTTAATTTTATCGAGTCTGTCTTCCCAGACATCAATACGGCGTATCCGCTCCAAACCATACGGCGTATTGATTGTTTGGACGTTATCAGTCTTTTTTTTATTGCACTTTAAAAACATTAATGTCAGTTCTGGAATACGGCATATTCACTAAACTGATACGCCATATCCACCAGACTGACTCGTATTTTGTTTAGTTTAGTTTAAATTAACCGTAGGTACCAAGATAGGAATGCACATGTTTTTCCTATATTTTATACAGGACCTCGTGAAAGAAATATCGACAAAGTTGGTGGAATGCATATTTTCTGGAATTCTGTGTGTGTGTTGTTCGTGCTAGGATTCAGACGCTTTTCCAGCACACAATCTTGCTCATAAACGCAACTTGGAGAATCTACCGAGCAATGATCAGGGGGGTTTCTTATTCTAATTCTTTTTAAATTCCCGTATTTAATGTTTTTTATATACAACGAGGACGTTGTATAACTTAAGTGGGGAGATGGAATTAGAATGTTTACTTGTCCTATTTTTCACACTAAAATGCTTAAATTATGCTCAAATTTAAAAAAAATTCAAGCATACTTTTGTGAAATTACATGTTACATAACCCTCACACAATAACCCTTGTTAGATATTGTGAGGATTTAACCTTTCCGTTTCTAAATGTTTACCCAAATTACACAAAATATGAGTGTGCCGGTGATGTAATGGACTTTAGAACTTAGCTTGGTATATCTATTCAAGACCACAATAATGAGTATTATGAATTTAATTAGAGTAACATGTTTAAATTGGTAAATTTTAGGATAACACCCAAATCGCCTTTACATGTTGCTTATTAACTAACTACACCGGTTAGTTAACCTCCCGTTTAAACCCTTTTCCACTCTCATCTTTAGAGTGAAGATCCATTAGAAAAACCCGTAGAGCCAATCCTTTAGGAATTACACCAACTATTTGTTTCGTTACACCCTTACACCTTAACCTACCCTGTTAGATTAAGTTTAATTTACAGTTACTAGTTGCTTAAAGTGTAAAGTTTGTATTTCCCGAGTCTTGTGTCATTTTCTATCTTTGGTGCGGTTGGAAATTTGTACATTGCAAATGGGAATGTATATTAGTAGTCAAAACTCATGTGATTTTACTACCATCACAATTATTGGTGAGTCCGAAGAACGAAGGAACTATCGAATAAATTATCCGGAATTATTATGATCGTAAAGATGGTGAAACTACACCGAGATTTGAAGAATAGTTAGCAAAAAAAATCAAAAAAAAATCGAAAAATACAAAAAGAAAGAGAAAAAAATGTGAAGATAATCATTTCGCAAAGAGCATTACCGAATGAATTACACGAAGGATCAATTTTTCGTTGATACGTCCAAAAACTCAATGATGTAGAGTATTGTACAAAGTGGAAGATATCGTCACTTGCCTTGTAGAGTATGTAAAGTTTTGGGATGATTGGGAAGTTGACCGTTACGGGAACGTCAACTTAGGTTGTTGTTTTTGATATATGATCAAGACGTTGTAAATAGTTGTGTCTTTATCATGGTAAACGGTCGGGAAAAAAGTGTCTAGCAACTTATACTTTAGGCTTAATCTATTCGTTTCTTGATTTTTATTTAACAACAATTTACTTCCCTCTCACCTAATGATTAGCCACTGGTTTTACGCGAATGAGGATATGATCGAGCGTGCATGTCTATTCCGTCATTACGGCCATGTATGCATGTCTCAGCTGCCTCGTTGGTTTACGACTTTTGGTGAAAGTTAGAAGGTTCCTACCTTATATCATTCTTCATCCTAACCGTTGGTTAAATTCGAATGAGGATGTGATCGAACACACATGTCTATTCCGTCGTTACAGCCATGTATGTGTGCTTCAGCTGCCTTGTTGGAGTGGTACTTCTGGTGAAAGATTGTAGAATGATCAACCGTACGCCTTTCCATATAAAAACCCATATTTACCTTTATAAACTTGTTACTCCTTGGCTTTAGTGGTGGAGATGTATCCTTGCCAAGCTTATGATAGAATACTCATCACGACCGAGCAATTAAGCGAATTAGTTACATGTTACCACATAGATTAGTTGAGTGATTTGAGTGTTTTCATCTTCCTATTTCGTGAGGTGTTTGGTTGTGTACTTGTGATAGATCAAATAAATGCTTTAACAAAAAATATCCTTAGGGATACATTTTTATAAATTTCTAAAGGCTACTTGAGGACAAGTAGGATTCAAGTGGGGGGATATTTGATGACATCAAATAACGTCTATTTTATAGCATCATTTATCCCATGTTATTAACCCATTTTGTGTAGTTATTGCAAAGAATTGTTACTTGTAGGATATTGGAAATCATAACACAATCGAATGACAAGTGGATTAGCCAAGTTCTAGAGAGAGAAAGTGAGAGAGAACTTTTTAGTGAGAGAAAATGAACTTGTATTATGTAAATGATTAACCCACCTCTTCCATGGCATGGAAGAGGCTTATATAGTAACAATAAAACCGGGCATAAGGCCTTAGTAGTGGGCTTACATGTTGGGTTTAATACCCGGCCCATTATCGAATGTTATACATTAACTACTTAACTACGAGCAACAATAAACGGTAAAATACACGGGGTGACCGAGTCTTTTTCTAATATCTAACAATCTCCCCCTAAGGGAGGTCACCCCAGAAAATACTAAATTAAGCTCTGCTATCTATTTCTTGTGTTCAGCTCATAGTCTTTTATTCTTCATGCATTGATTACTTTGTACATACTGTAGTAGTGTTTGAGCATAGTTCCTTTGACTTGTGTGATCTTTGAGCATTCTTTGACATCATCAGCCACAGTAAATCTCCAAATCATCCTTGTGGTATTATTACCTCCATGTGATGTTGTGACCTTCGGACCGTCATGCTCATACTTTTATGGATCATGATTGTACTCATCAGAGTTGCGGAAGTTGTGAAATAGGTCATTCGTTAGTTATGATGTCTTTAATTAGGAATTTTAAGTGTGAGTATGGGGTTGTAAATTGACATGTCTCTTGTCATCAGCTGCTACCGTCTACCGTCAAGAATTTCCTACAAGTAATTGTTAGTGATAAACAAATGAAAGTGACTTTGTTCACTTTCGTTGAATAAGGTTGCAAGAACCACGGTTCCCCGTTATTCAGTATGAATACTGCCATAGAATTTTGAAGAATCTCCTTGACAGGGTTTCGCAGCTGCGCTAGCCGTTCTCAAACCGGAGTGTCTCAAAGTAGAAAAAGCACGGAGTGACTGA
>BQNB010069767.1:0-33371 GCA_026074375.1 Tanacetum coccineum
GTAGTTATTGTGTTTTTCCAGAATTTGTTTTTGAAAAACACAAACAACATTTCCTTGATTCATTCAAGTGAAGTGTTGGATTACCAAGGTTACTTATGATGTCACAATATTGATAAGGGGAGATGGTTGGAATTGAAGCTAGTAGTTGTCTCTCATGCTTAGACCGCACTTCACACATGACTTCACTATCGAATATTCAGGCGTAAAAAGATTATGGTGTATACAACATAGTGCAATAACTTGGGGGAAGAAATGTGTACATCCGGGACTTAATTGCCTTTGGTGTATACAACATCCGGGACTTAAATGACTTGGAGGATATAGTTTCTTTCTTATGTGAGTTATTTGTGTGAAGTATGTGCGAACAAATAGTTGTTTATTTAGGGGGAAGCAATTGAGGGAAGATACATTTATGTACAACAACATCAACAACATCTCTACCTTTCAGAAGCAAGAACATCTCTACCTTTCAGAAGCAAGAACACCGTCATATTCATTCCTTCATATCTCATACTCAAAGTTCAAAGATACACTTCCGCAACTCTGATAAATCAAAGAACTTCCTCAAATCATCAAGTTATTGGTCAAGACAAAAGTTCTACATGAGGAAGATTGTAAGCTATCAAGAAAGTATGAGTATGTTGGTTAGAAGCTTCAAAAGACAAATCAAGATAGATTCACGATAAAGAATGATTATATGAAAAGATCTCAAAGGCAAAGATAAAAAGGATAATGGAAAGATCAAGATCAAGATCTCTAGAGCATGATTGGAACAAGACCACTATTACACATCAAGACTCAAGACAAACAAGCATTAAAGTTCAAAGATCAAAGTCACAAGAGAGATCTCAATGATCATCCTTTAGGGGGAGATTGTTACGAATAAGAAAATGATGATCATTAATGCAATCAAAGAGAGATCTCAATGATCGTCCCTTGGGGGAAGATTGTTAGGAATGATAAAAAGTGACGATCTTATTGAGATCGAGTCTTGTAATAATTAGAAAAATAATATTGTGTAATAGGTTAGATGAAAGGTTCGTGACTAAAATAAGTCACGAAACCTGGCTAAATAGCCAAAGTCTAAAAGACAAGAGCACCTTGCTCATACTTGTAAAATGGGTATAAATACCCCCATCACCTCCTCATTAGTGAGGTGTGTCTTCTAATCAATCTAATATCATTTCTCTAATCCTCCTCCTCCCTCTTTCTCTCTCTACTTTCTATCTTTCTCTCTCTAGAATAAACACACACACTACACCTAAACACACACTTTATTGCTTGTTGATCCTAAATTCAAGACCTCACATGCGCCCCACTCATACTTCTAATCCCTCTCAGTTAGGGAAGTAATGGGTTTAACAATCTTAGAAAAGTTTGCGATGAAACGTAGGTAGGTAACCTGCCAATCCTAAGAATAATCATATCTCGGATGGTGTCGTAGGTACTTCCCAATTCTTCTCTGCTTCACCCTTAGTAAACTTAGCATACAACTTCTCCTTCCTCAGTAATTCCAACACTAACTTCAAATGGACTCCATGCTTCTCTTTTTAACAAATGACGCTGGTGCTCCTTACGGAAAATGACTAGGTCGTATGAAACCCTTGTCTTGCAACTCTCGAAGTTGTTCAGACAATTCTTGCATTTACAAGGGTGCTAGACGATATAGAGACTTCGCAACTGACGTCGCTCCATGAACCAAATCTATGTGGAACTCAACCTGTCGTTGTGGTGGTCATCGACAAATCTTTCGTAAACACATCAATGAATCTTGTACGACGAAAATATCACTCAATTTTAGTTCATCTACCTTTGTGTTCATTAAGGTTTTCACGACTCCTTGAGTACGTTCACCATGAACCTGAAGTATCTCATCACCTTCCAATGGTATCCTAACCACCTTCCCATGACATACTATAACAAGCTTCCTCTTGGACAACCGATCCATTCCCACAAGCACATCAAAGCTTCCATGACTCAACGGTATCAACGAACTCAAAGGGTTACGAACAGTCGAATAGGATAACAAACGAATATCGAGTCAAAGGCTAGAATGCATATAGGAGATTCCACATATGCAAATAGACGTGGATCAAATGACATAAGAATCCTTTGAAAGAAAGGATACGTATATGCACCGAGCGAAAACGCAACGAAAGAAATCAACAGACGTACCACGACAAATGAACACATAAAAAAAATATCAATACGAAAGACGAAAATTCTTATACCAATTATCGACATTACTCGAAAGACCAAATTAAATAATGTTTTTATAAAAATCAATTTAAATTAAGAAAGTCACTTTAAGTATAAAAATCATTTTAAATAATAAATAAAATTATCTTAAATTTACTCTTTATAAAATTCATTCTGGTTGTCATAAACAAAATCTAGAGATAGTTATCTAATGGTATATCGTACCTTACCACTATGAATCACTTTAAACCAGCTTTTTATAATAAAATAAAATTTATTAAACCACTTAAAAAATTTCATATCCTATTTGTATAGACCATTTAAACATATTCTTTTTACAAAGATCATTTTAAACACAGTTTTTCTCAAACACTAACACAATACTTCCAAAGAGTTTTTATAATTAGACATCAATTATGAAATATGTTACTCAAACAAATGACACCATAATACCAACAGGGATCGTAAAACACCGTACAGACTCTAACACAATTCTATTGTTTGAAAACGAAAGAAAATACCAGAAACCATATACTCAAAATAAAATCAAACGAACTCGTACAAGAAAACTCATGCAAGACGTTACGTACCCAAAATAAAACGTAAGGTCTTATCCAAAATAACGATCAACAGAGCAAACCTAAAAGCATCGATACTAACACGTCGCCAACGGGTTACGAAAACCAAGGGATATACAAAGAAGGGAGTAATGATCCACACTAATATGTTAGGAACAATTAGTGCTTAAAAGAAACCTTTGATACTCATACGAGTAATCAATGCAATGAAAGAACTAACAAAACGCGGCTATATCCAAAAAAGCAGATTCCGAACAACCAATATACATCGAGACGTCGAATAGGAAAATCAGGTATCCTTACTAACAAAGTACGATAAAGGGATGCTAACCTTAGACTTAGGAAATCCGAACAAACAACCGAGCAAACAAACAACATCTATAATAGCAATACTAGGTATCCGCAAATACTAGATAGAAGGGAAACTTACTATGTATACAACTCAACTTAACATATCATCCAATTAGGGTAAGAGAATAATTATCTACCCATACCATCATCCTTATCATGAATACACGTATATATAAAAAAAATTATTACACTACCACCTTACATTCAAACACAAATAAATGCAATCATGGTTACAAGTCTACGTATGTGATGCCTTTATAATTATGTTGGCCACCATAATTATAAGTGCCTCCTTTCACACGTTTACTTTCTTCCAAGATCACCAACATCAATCATAATTCACATATCAGCACATATTCCACATTGCACATCTTAAACCATTCCAACTTAACACATAAAGGATGCTCTATCAAATAACTACTTACTTATATCAAATTGAAATCGAAACGACATAAAGGAACAAAAGTCTCACAACAACTTCCAAAATATGAAATATTAGAAAGAAATAATCAATAACAACATGACGAGGTAAAGGACGGGATAAACTTATGCTGGGCCTCGCTTGGGTTTGACTTTTCCTCTACAAGAATCACCCGACTTCGCGGGTCCAGCCCTATTACGCGCATCCGACAAACGATCAACTATCCTATCTCCTTTGGTTCCACAAGAGGCTCCTTATAACACTTAAGTCCAGTTGGGAAAATGATTCCTTAACGAGACTTCTTACGGGTGAGGGAAAAACATAGCTAAAATACTAAGAAAGTAATACATATTATAACAAATAATGATAGACAAAATAACTAAATGAAAACTTAGCAAAATACAAGATATATAAGCTATGCAAAAATAGAGGGGAAGCATAGCAGTTATAGCAATACACACTTAAACCCTAAATGCATATACATGAAGGACTCCTAGGTTATAGTCTAGGCTCAACCACCTACTTCTTTATAACCAATGGCTCTGATACCAATCTGTAACACCCCGCCAAGGCAGAAATGCAAGGCGTAACGAGAAAGGATATCATCACAACACATGGTGTCTATATAGAGAATACTAAAATGAAAACTAAGTAAAGCAAAGACACAAAGTGTCATAACAATACCCAAATCCTAATGGTGTCTTTATTAATGAGAAAGAGGTTTCGTCAGTAAATGACATACAAAACATAATCCAAACAATTAATGCAAATGCATTTATTCAAACAGAAAGCATAAATAAACTCCAAGCATCCTACGGTCTCTTCTAGCCACTTTGCTCTATCTTAGCACCATTAAGCTCACCTGAAAATGATACTTAAAACGTCAAAATAAAGTTGAGCAAGAATCATAGGTTTGCGACATACAACAATATCCCAAAATAAACTTTCAATTAGCTGCTACAATTACCAAAACAATTCATGACACCAATTAACCACAACGGGATGGAACATGCCCACGATCCACAATCATATCAACTACATATGTGCGCTACATGGCCTCATATTAGCTCACGCTGTCTTACCACCGTCACACCTCATTTTGTATATTGGGATCCACAATACCAAACATATCATACACTGGGTAGGCGTACCCATCCGATCCCATATCACAACACTGAGTAGGCGTACTCATCCGATCCAATACATATAACTACAACAAGCTTAAAAACATTTTAACACAACAACAAGACAAGCATCATTCTCACCCCAAAATAACATGAGAAAAAGGGGCTATGAAACTCACCTTTGCTTAGCTTTTCAAAAGATTCCAACAATAAGCTTCACAAACAACTAGCACAAATCTATACAACAAAACAACTCGTGTTACACGCTACTAAGTCAAAAGCTTAATGTACATGTAACAATAATATGATGGATGTCTAAGATGTTTTATTAACCCCATGGGTCACCCCCACACCATACCCAACTTAAACTACTTCATTAACAAGTTTCACTAGCTAGTCACAATTTGTTCAAAACTGCAGAATTTTAACGTGACTTAACGTACTCAAAACCTCTACTTACTGACCTCCATAATTCATACAAAAAATCATCTATGTTCATTTATGAGTATATTAAGTACGTCATGATTCCCAAGAACCATTTACATGCACAAGTACTCCTAAGAAAATCAAACTTTAAAACAGTCCCAATTCGGATCTGTTTGCACACTAAAAAGTTTGGACCTAAAAACGATACTTAGACTCCAAATCAGAAGCTCTCCTTTAGAGGATTTCTAATAGACACATAGAACTAAACTAATGTAAAAGGGCTAAGCTAAATTCGAATTTTAAGTGGGGGTTTTATACCTCGTAATCTGACCTAAATCTGACCCGTATTTACTGCTTTGACAACTTTTCTTTCAACCAACGTTTGAATGACTTCTCGACCTTAAAAACTTTCGATGCTGGATATTCTAGAAACTAGACTCTCTGAGCTACGTTATAGACACCGCAAACTTGACAAAAGCTATGACCATCATTGAGATAACAGCCGAACAACACAGCCTTAAATTATGCCCTAATCTAAATCATGTTTTAACGCGATCTAAACCCTAACGAATACACCCATATAATCTTAATTTAACCATAATCATTGCAATATAATTAAACATCGTTTATTTACAGATTTTATAAAACCCTAATTCCATCATAATAATTTTTACATGTTTTTAATGATAATTAACTTCAAAGGATTATAGTATATACCTTAAATCTTCAAATCTTGAACACAAAATCACCTAGCTTGAAAAATAATTTTTTTCTTCTTCCTCCTTTGATAAAATTTAGCTGGGACAATTAAAAACAAGGGGGAGAAGGGTTTTTGGTATTTATAAGGATTACAAAAAGGTTTAGGATAGATATCTTTTACCAATTTTAATTAGAGTAAGATTTGATTTTCTTTTTTTTTCTTTTATCCTAAAACCGGCCTAACCCTTTTTATTTCCTTTTTTTATTTATTAATTAATTACATATTTACTAACATTACCCTAAGTTTTTATAAAAAATCCAAGCTTATTTGCGCATATCTTTTCGCGTAAACGCAATTTACTAAACTTTTAAAATAAATAACTTTTCATTTTCATTAAACCTAACATTTCAAAAATAGAAATTTTATTTCTTTCATATCCTTACTACTAGAACCTAATCTCATCCTAATATTACTAACACATAAATACGTATACGTATAATTACTTACACAATTAACGCGAAACCGCTTCAATCACCAAAATCATTTCCTTGTCACCAAAAGTGAACGAAATGAACTCCACAAAATCCAACACAAATCCAATCCCATTGAGACGATCACGCTCAATGGATTGATTATCCAATCTCACATATCCCACATAAACACATATAAACACATATTAGCACAAATAACACATAACCCATACATTGAAACAGATACATAAGTCAACACTAACGGTTTGACTAACCTGCTCAAGTCATGGTTGTCACACCTAAGCTCTCTAATAGTTATTTCTCCTACTTGAATATCCCATTTTATGACATTAATTTTTTTAACATAAACAGACTCATTCTTTTTATAAAATTCAAGTTTTTCTTCTACTGATTCTAAACCTGTTTTATAACCTAAAACCATTAAACTATATTTCTCTAAATCTCTTAATAGTTGATCATTTTGAGATTTAAGTAATTTAACAGTTTTTATACAAGATTTTGAACAATTTGAATCATTAGATACCTCTGTGTCAGAACTTGAAGATGAGTAAGCCATGAGTGCATAATTAGGCCCTTCCTCTGCCTGATCACTCCAGTCATATCCACCAAGACCATCACATGATACCAAATCTGTAGAAGAAGATATTTTCACAGACACACTCCTTCTTGAGCTTTCCTTGTTCTTGTTGTCTTGATTTCTTGGAGCTCTGCATTCCTTAGCAAAATGTCCTCTCTTGTGGCTGTTATAGCACTCTACTTTGGACTTATCAAAACAAATAGTCTCATTGACATTAACAGTAAGCTTCCTTTCTGTATTCTTCAAAAACCTTCTAGCCCTCATAGTCAACATGGTCATTTTTCATCTCAAATCCATCTCTTCTATGTCATCTGGATAGATTTATTGCAAGTCCTCATGTGTAAGTTGAGGACTATTTGGTTGACTAGCAAAGAATAAACAAATAACAGCATCACTCAAGTTATCAATATTTGTAGAGTAAGCAGTATTAACTTGAGTGCTAGCAGTAATAACTTCATGAGCAGCATTAACTGCTTCATTAGAGCTACTAGTGTTGTTATTTGAAGAGGACACAAAAGCTATGTTCTGTGTGCTTAAACCTGAACTAGACATCCCTTTGACTTCTGGTTCATACACCTTGAGGTTGTTGTAGAGATCATCCATACTCATTGTATCTAAATCAGCTTTGTTCCTCCACACAACAGCATGTGTGTTCCATTCAGGTGACAAATTTCTTAATAATTTTTTATTAACATCTTTTTGTAAAGGCTTTTCATCCAAAAGCTCCAACTGACTCATAAGTTTTTGAAGCTTATCAAAGGTTTGATCAAGCATCTCTGAGCTTGGAGCAGTGAAGTTTTAATATTGCTTCTTTAAGAGATTCCTTTGAGTCTTCTTTGTAGCTGCATTCCCACCAAATCTCTTTTCAACAGCTTTCAGCAATAGCTTAGCATCCTTAATAGAGTTAAACTTTAACTGATGTTCATTGGGAATGCCCATCATTAAAGTATTTCTAGCCTTCACTTCTAATCTTCTTTGAGCCTTATGTTGGGATCTCAGATTTGATGATTACAAAATTACATATGCATAAATGAAAACGAATGAAACAAGAAGGGATTAATATGACACTTTGGTATTCTACATATGGAAGAATTAATAGTTGGAAGATTTCCATGAAGATAAGCATTGAAAAGTCAAAGAATATCAAAGATAAAGGAAGGTTTTAATTAGTTTTAATTAGCTTCCTAATACAAATTAAGTTAGCTTCCTATGTAAGCTAGGTTTTCTTGTAAACCATCTATATAAAGGGTATTAGAGGCATCTGTTTTAGATCATCCATCATAGTTAGATCTCTCCAATAAGAGTCTAATAGTTAGTTAGTTTATGTATTAGTTAGTTTAGCCCCAAGGATCATTTGATCTTAGGGCAGTAGATTAATAATAGTAAAAAGTTGTTTGATAACTTATTGTTCTTTATTATTCCGCTTCGTATATAAGTTATCTGTAAAACATATCCTATATGAGTCTATAACGATCTCCACAATTGGTATCAGAGCAGGTTGCTCTTGATATTTAGGGTTACAAGGTTTTTAATTTCGTATTTATTTTCTGTGTTCAAGTGTACAAGCAGATTCGGTGATAATAGGGTTTTTCTCAAACCCTAATTCTGTAAAAGCAAAAAATGATGATGTTGTTGTTGTTTGAACCTTGTAAAGAAAAGAATAAAGATTAGGGTTCTCATAAACCCTAATTCCATTGTGACACAAGCAGGTCGTAACTTGGGTTTATGGTCATGTTTATATCAGAAGGTTAAAGTAAAGACATCTTGGTCATGATTCTGATAGCAGCCAGAGTGGCATAGAAGGACGTACATTAGCAGGGGGAAAAGAAATATGTGTTATGATTATTAGGTTTTCATGATGGTATTTACAGCAGCAAGGTGATTTAAAGCAGGTTATTGGTTGGGTTTTGATAATCGTCCTTGTAGGGTTTCGAATTATCAAGCAAATTTAGGAATCTTAATTCCTGTCACAAAGAGAAACAGCAGCAGGCATCAGGTTCGATGGATGATGAGAAAAAGTTTTTGGTTTATTATTGATCGGTTGTGGCAACAAGTCTTTTAACAGCATGTATTGACGCTTCAGTATAGAATCTTAATTCTTATTTTCAGATCATGCGACATACAAGAAGCAAGGATGTGATTATTATGTTGCGCATGATGGTGATGGTTTTGTGGACTGCGTAGTTTTTGGAAATAGTTAGGGATATGGATGCGTGAATTTTGGATGTATATAGTTTTGGTTCCTAAGTTTTAGGGATTATGATTTGTTTCCAAAATAACTTCCATAAATTGGTTTGGACATGGTGATGTTGAGGTAATTTTAATACTGCTTGGTTTTGAAGACTTTAATACTTAGTACTGCTTAAAATATATTAGTACTGCTGCTCGTTTTTGTTAATATTGCTGGCTTCATGATAGTACTACTAATAAGGAATTAGTACTGCTACGTTTATTTTTGTACTGCCAAGGTATAGCGACAGAATAGTAACAGAATGGTGATAGATTATGTGTCACAAAAACATATGGGAGGAAGGAGTAAACATATTAGCAACAGTTTAGCAACATATCAGTGACAGGTCAGTGACAATTTAGTGATAACTTTCTGACAGAAAAAGCGTTGCTAATTGGTTTGGATGTTAATACTGCTAGCGTTACTCAGTTTGTACTGCTGGGTTAAATGGTTAATGCTGCTAGCTTTGTCCGAGGTTGGACAACAGACGCGTTTGGATCTCGGATGGAACTATTATTCATAATAGTTTATTCCTATTTATTTTATGGCTCGTTTTGGAGATTATTTGAAGATGTGATTACGAAGACAGTTGATTATCACTTATTTGATGTTGTAGATGAGTTTCACAGATGCGTGTCCTTATCATATCTTATAAGTGTGTTTATTGCAGGTCATTACTTTAAGATAACTTGTTCGGGCTTACATTGGTATGGGACGATGACTTTGTCAAAATCTAGCAAAGGTGTGTTTACTTTTTTTATGGTGTCATTATGCTCACATTTGCTATCATTAGTATGGTCTCATAGATGATGAGGTTTTTGTCTAGAGGTTGTGGTCTACTTATATATTATTTATAGTTTATTTATAAGTTCGACGGTGTGTGGATAGTGCAAGACATAGACACAGTTTGGGGAGATTCTACTCTCTTCATAAAATTCGTTTATACTCGGTTTTCTTCATCAGTATTAACTACATAGAGCCTTACAGAAGTTTGAGGGTTTGTACGTTTGAGATTCAGAAATTTTTTTTGTAGTTTTATGTTAAGATAGGTTGTTTGAGATTCAAGAGATGGTATAACATATTGGGTTTCAGAGGGAAGCTTATTGATTAATGTTTTAACCATCTACATGCACCACTTGAGGGAACGGTTTACAGTTGAATATCTACACAAGACCCCTTATTGGATGATTCAAAAGGGGAAGAAGACTATAGGAGATATGGATTTGCAGTTAGCGTTGTTGGTGGTGGCATATTCAAGAAGATCCTAAGTCAAAGGAAGCTTTGAGATGGGTTTCATTCACGAAGATTGTTTTGTAATATCAAATAGGGGAAAGATTTTTGGTGATCTCAGATTTGATGATTTCAAATTTACATATGACTATTGAAATGAATGAAACAAGAAGGGATTAATATGACACTTTGGTATTCTACATATGGAAGATTTAAAAGCTGGAAGATTTCCATGAAGATAAGCGTTGAAAAGTCAAAGAATATCAAAGATAAAGAAAGGTTTTAATGTTTTTAATTAGTTCCTAATACAAATTAAGTTAGCTTCCTATGTAAGCTAGGTTTTCTTGTAAACCCTCTATATAAAGGGTATTAGAGGCATTTGTTTTAGATCATCCATCATAGTTAGATCTCTCCAATAAGAGTCTAATAGTTAGTTAGTTTATGTATTAGTTAGTTTAGCCCCAAGGATCATTTGATCTTGGGGCAGTAGATTAATAATAGTAAAACCTTGTTTGATAACTTATTGTTCTTTATTATTCCGCTGCGTATATAAGTTATGTGTAAAACATATCCTAGATGAGTCTATAACGATCTCCACACCTTATCTTCAGCAGATGTAATAGGCATCACTGTCATAACACCTTCTATCATTTATGTTTTTGGCAAGGTTGCACCATTCTCTATGACTTCCGACAGTGAATAGTCTATCATCTGGATGTATTATTCAATCCTCATCCTCCATAACTCAAACTCACCTGGTTTGAGCATGGGAACTTTGGATGCAGCCACCATGTGTGCAGAATCTTGATACATATCTTCTAGCAAAGTTTCTCAAAGTAACAAGCTTTGATACCACTTGTTGTCCCAGTTGTAGGATACATTTTGTTGGATCCTACTTCAATAGATTGAATTCCTTAAGCATGTTTAAGGTTTAGTTATATTAGATAAATCTAACACAAATATAGTAGAAACTTTGTTAAGTGTATTAAGATTTATGCCAAAATTAATCTTTAATATTAGAGTATTCTCTTAATGTAATGTAACAGAAGATTCAATTTTTCAAACTATTAAAAGCTCCAATATTATTAAGAATAATACGAATACTCTCCTAGGATTAGGGTTACAAAACCTTGAAGCTATGAATAACACTTATCAAATTATAAAAACACACATTAAACTCTATACCCATAGGACCTCCTTTTATACACCAAGGAGTCCTAGTCGATTTACAATATATTTCTAAGACTTAGAATATTCTCTATGATCTATTCTATAAATAAATAATACTTATCATGTAAGTAATCTTGATCTTTAAACAATCTTTATCCTTTCTTCGGTCTTTATCTTTTCTCTGACAGTAGAAACTCTTTCAGCAGTCTTAATCTTTGAGCAGTAGTAACTTATACACCAGCAACATTAACTGAGCACAAGCAGTAGTAACCACTTAGAATATTTTTTCAATCTTCACCAGCAGTACTAACTTTACACTAGCAGTACTAATATATACTAACAGTAGTAATTGTGAACTAGCAGTACTAACTTTATACTAGCAGCACTAACTACTTAGCATATTTTTCATTAAAGTTAATGAACATCACTAACTTTAGCTTAGCAGCAGTAACACAAACCTGAGAAGCAGTAAATCTAAAATCATCAAGAAGTATTTTAATCCCAACACCTAACTTACCTTAAAAAAGAGGAATGTGATCACCTCGCCATCAAACATAATAATCCAAATTTTGACATGGTGAAAAAGTTTCTTGTTTTCTCTTAGAAGCTACTACTAACATGTTAAGAGTTTGAAACATAGAAAAACTATTAGTGCAAACTTACATACAACTTGCCATTTTGTAATCCTCCAATGCGATTCTGTGTAAAAACGAAGCAGATTGAAGAAGAAAGCTAGGTCTCAGTTAGTTAATAACTTTACTACTATATTTCTTACTTGGCACGTTTGTACATAAACTTAAGTTTTGAGTCAAGTATTTTTCTTCCCTTGGCTCAACCACTCAAATTTCAAATTATAACTTTTATATAAACACCAATATGCTTTGGTTAGCGTTTGGGAAAAAAATATTTTAAAATTCAATCCTCATAAATCCCATCCTCCTGCTCTTTCATTTGTTGTGTTTAGTCTCAAACGCAACACACTCATCTTTTAAACATGTGTCAAGCTCTTAACACAAATTCTAACCACAAAGCTTTATCAAAACACACAACAACAAAAAAACACACTTACCGTCTTCTCTCTCTCAAGAGTTGATGAAGAAAGCTTACTGATTAATCAAATCCACCATAAAGTAAGTTTAGTTTTAGTTTTAATTTTAATTCTAATTGAATTCGGGTTTCAATTGAAAATTAGGGCTTTTGTAAGACGAATATGAAATTTTAAGGTTTGGGTTTGGATTCGTTTATTTTGATGAAGATGGTGTTATGAGTTTTAGGTATATTTTTATATGAAATTTAATGTTGATGATGTTTGGTTGACTGATTATTGATATAGTTTTTTTAGGTGAAGTACTCAAAGGAGCCTCATAATCTCACTAAGTGTAAGTTATTTGGTTCAATTTTTTATTTCAAAATATTCGATTTGATATACTTATAACATATTTTAGCGTTAGTTGCTTTGCTTAAAAATACTAGACGCTATCATCCATCTTATGTTTCTCAACTTATTAAAGATTAGGAAATAATGTATGGATTTGATTATTTTGTATAAAAAGACAACATTTAAAAAAAACCTTGTTAAATTAACTAGTAAGGTACCCGTGCGTTGCAGCGGCGGGTACCCTGCAATCATGATTTTTAACGAATAATTTTTCCGATCATCATTTTCTGTTACAATAGCTTTACATATAGCTAGATTTTTATGTTGGATAACTTTATGTATGAGACTATGAGCAACATATTTCATATAATAATAGCAGAGCGCGTTGCTAGTACCAAAGCGATTGTCATGGAGAGAAATGATAAGCTGATGTGTGTCGTTTTGTATTATGCCTACAAAAATCGCATTTTAAAGTATGTTTGATTCTCTAAAACTTTGTTTTAGATACACGTAACATTAACATTTTTTGTTTCCATTTGATACACCTTTTTTTTATATTTTGCATTTCCAAAATTTAATAATCAAAATAGGAAAATGTAATCATAAATGTTTTTCGAGTCATTGTCATATAATGATTGTAATTATAAAAAGTGTTCTTAAACATAAGATGTTTAATGTTAACTAATTGTTGTAACACTAATCAGTACAATCGAATGATCAATTTCCGCGTTCATTGTATGAAAAAGCTAAGACACTCATTTGGATTGTAGGTTTGACAAATGCTTAGAAGAAATGTTTTATGGTATTCTTGATTAATAGCTTGTTTGGTTTGTACCATGTATTATATTAATTGTACTTTGGAGTGATGAGGTATTTTAATAATAGCATTAATTATAACATTAATTATATGTGTGCATTGATGCATTAAATAATTGTATACATAGCATTAAAACTTGTATTACTTAAAAACTATATAAGTTTTGTGCATCTAAGCATTGTATCATAAGCTTTATGATACGTGTTACTTAAAATCAAGTTGCATTTAAGGATTGTGACATAAGCTTAATAAGTTGTATTACTTAATTTTTTTGTGCATTAATGAAGAGAGAGAGATGCTTTTGTTTTATAAGTAGTATAGATTAAAACAAAAATACACATGGTTCGAAATGGTTTGTTGGTTTGCAGTTACATTTTAAAATGCATTAAGGATAAATGACCAAGTTGTAATTCCTTGTATATTGTGTTATGCCCAAATTAAAAAAGTTTCATAAACTTTAGTTTGCTTTTTAGTTGTGTTGTGTTGTTCATGACTTGACACAAGTTAATTTATTTTAAACTTGCAGGTTTTATAATACTTTTCATTGTTCTTTTACTTATCGCGCACGCTTTAAATGGTCGAGGTTTATAGTATTCATAAGCTTTTGATGACTAAGTACAACTATGTTTCTTTATCTTTTAAGTAATAGATGATTTATCTTAACTTTCATATTGGTGATGCCTTATTGTTTCTATACCACTATTTTTTGCGGGAAGCCGATATTTTTCAAAGCTCCAACATTCCATTATAATGGCGTTTTATGGTGTAGTGCAACATGGGCTAGGTAGAGTACCATTTTTTGCCCCATAAATGATGTTCAAGTATATAGATAAAATAAAACTTAACTTTAGCCATGATGATTTTTTTATTTCGTGTTAAAATATGCAACAAACAGTATTAATCCATACCAAATATCTATTATGCACATTATTTTGAATGGCTAAATTAGGTTATGATGGTTTCAAAAGTATCATTGTACTAGAATTTCTTGGCAAGATTCTTGTAACCGCTATACAGATGGTAGATAGAAAATATGTTTGGTATATACATTCTTCAAGCATACTATGTTGTTGATGTGTCGTTGAGTGTAGGTATTTTATGTATCAATTTTACTAGACAGATAGGGACGATACAAAATCTCAAACGGGATATGTGTTCATACTTAATGGTGGAGCCGTGGACTGGAAGAGTGCCAAGCAAAGCACTACTACTATGTCTTTTATAGAAGCTGAGTACATTGTTGCTGCTGAAGCATCAATGGAAGCCGTCTAGATAAGGAAATTTATTGATGGACTTGGAAATGCCGTGCCATCGAATAAAAGACCTATGGAAATGTTATGTGACAATGAACCTACAATAGCAATGGCCAGTGATCCCAGAATATTGAAGGGAGACAAACATTTTCAAAGGAAATATCACTACATTCATGAAGTAATTCAAGAATGTGAGATTATCTTTAAGAAAGTTTACACAGATGACAACGTAGTTGATCTATTTACATAAATTTTCCCAAAAACAAACCACATTTCGCACAGTTCAGAAAAATAGTTCGAGCACATTTAAGTATCATTTTCAGGTAAACGGATTAGTAGGATTGTGATGCGTGTTAGCTGACTTTAAGACATCCTGTATGGATTATATTTCTGGAAGATTTGTTTGAGTTTTGTTCTGGATATAAGTACTTTGAGGATTTGGTTTGAGACTAGTATGGACCCCTGTGTGGGCTTATGGTTGTAATAATTGGCGACTATGTGTTGTGTTCTTGTTGGGACTTCCCTCAAATCGGTATTTGAGGTGAATGATCTTCAAGACACTTTTTATTAGTGCATTTTAGTTTTCTATATTATGTATCTTGTGTTATGATTGATCATTCTTCGTTGCATACCCGTGTTTTCGCCTATGACGGGGTGTGACATATAAGCATTATGAACATGCTATGGCGATTGGAATTGTTCCTGCTAGTAGTCTCATGTAATGTGATGTATTAGTTAGTATTTGGATAATGGGATGTTAAGCGATTGTTATTTTAATAAATGAATTAATTTACGTGGTATATTGTTTTCATTTCATAATAATTGTGTCATATATGTGCATGTTTATATCCATGAATGACTTGTAGCATTCTAAAGCTATGTCCATTACCAGTTAATAATATGGGAGTATTGTTAAGATAAGTTAAATGTGAGTGTTTGGTTGTATTCTGGAAAATATGTAAAGATGATTCTGCCAACTTCACATGTTATTCAATGTGGTTGAATATTGGATACCCCACCTGTGTTAATCACTTTATGGATCAGCGTCATTGGGTGCATTACACATATGGTGAAAGTCATGTTTATCTTTAGACTTGAGATGCAAGCAGGTTTTGCATGTATGAATAACATTTCTTGATTATAGTCTATCACTATGCTGTCAAAAGGTAGTCATAAGGGTTATTTTCATAAATGTTTTGAAGTACATAACGGACACTTGTAGTCAAAATAAGATTTTTTTTCCTCCACTTGAGTGGCAGTAAGATACTTACTGGGCCCCTATTTGAGTTGATCAGATATTTGCATGGCCGTGCCAAAGTGTAGTTAAGATGGTTCTTTTTACGTTTGGTGATCTGAATCAATACAGATGCGAGAAACAGAATCGTTAAATTATGGAATGACTATTGATTCATATCCATATTTAACATTGTATCTTAAACAAAAGCATAAGACTAGCTAAAACCATTGAAGGCTGAGTTGTTTACCAAAACTACATACTCATGTATTTTGGGAGCATTAATGTTGCTAGACTATTTGTCAATGTTAGTATGTTATATTATATGACAAAGACATTCGCAAGTGGGAGCTGTTGGTTTGTGCTCATGTCATACAGATATTTATATAGCTAGAAATACGTGGGCCTATAGGGCTCACACACGTTTACATTTAGATATCATTCTATTAATGTTTATAATAATATATTTGTATATTTATTATTTATATTAATATATGATTCGTTAATTAGTTCGTTGGAAATATTTAACTATTCAAAAATTTTAATTAATGGGTAATTAAATATAATTAACCATAAATATTGGAAAAATCAAAAAGTCAACACCAAGGGGTGTTTACCCTTGGTTTGACCGACCATAAGCCCAAGAGGGTTATGAGTTGGGTTTTGAGTTATCTTTTCTTACAAGGTATGTATTTTAGGTAAACCTTAAATTCATCTAGTATATAAGGAGGATCCTAAAGCTCATAATCCTCATCCCTTCTTCTCTCCTCTCTTGGTCGACGCAAACGAACACCCACCTTAGGGTTTTCTTTGTGGTTTTGCTATTATTAGTGTTCACTTGTTCGTTGGTTAAAAACTAGCATTCGGGTGATATCGTTTGCCATGTAATGTGGACACACCTAGAGGTTATTGCTTTTAGTAACTAGAAGTAGTTTTTGGTTCGCACGTTATTACACACGTGCGTGTATTCGAAGTGTCTTCGTTTCGTCACTAGCTTGGTTGCTAAAGGTATGTTACTTTATTTATGTTTATGTTTTTTATGTGTTAATTATTTATGCTATATGTGATCTATATCCGCTGCGTAGCTCGTTTAATATTAATGTGATATTAAGTTATTTAGATAACGATTTTCAACAGTTTTCGCGTCATTATAAGTTTTATACACACGCGTATAATCAAAATTGTTTTCGTTGATTGCTAAAAGGTACACACATCTTGAACCTTTGTTAATTACTTATGATATACGTGATTTATTTATTCAGTTGCGTACTTGTGTTAATAAATGATTTATTAGATCATAAAACCCAACACCAAGGACCGGACCGAATGTGTTCGGTCCGATCCGGTCGAAGAAGGCATAATGGTCGGTTGTACGTAAGACCGGACCAAACCGGACCGATGACCGATATGAAGTAAAGTGCAGACCAATGACTGAACCGAAATTGGTTTGGTCTGGTCTGCTCGATCCGGTTTCTCGATTCGGTCCGGTCTGTGGTCCGCTATGCTCAGCCCTAGCTTCATGTACTTTTTTTAACAAATCTCATTCTGGAGTTTATATCGACAAAAAATCATTATGCATAATATATTTAAACTTTTGATTCATTATGCATAATATTTTAGAAAAATTAGTTATGTAAGAACATTTTAAGGAAAAGTATATTATAACTCTATGTTAAACATTAGAAATTGAGACGTGTGCACTATTGGTAAAATAAAGGTTTCACCTTTCAGAATGTAAAAATAAAAAAAATCAAAACGCGCTTTGTGGTACCTTAAACGTTACAAAACCGAACTTGAACTTTAACCTATTTACCACTTTTTTATATAACATACTTTATTTATTAAATATGAAGCGCCATATATATCGGCTTATTCGGAAAAAAATGTCACTGAAAAGATCGTCGAATTACGAACAAAACGAGCCAAATATCAGAATGCTTCTGACATGCGTACGATTTTATAAAAAATGTTAAAGTTTGTATATATGTATATATATACATACATATATGTATATACATACATATATTAACACTACAATAAAAGTAATACATGACATATATGTATATATATATAAATAATAATATCTACACATGAATACATGTATAATATATATTATATAAATAAATAATAAATATATACATGTATACAAGTATACATATACATTATAGCATTTATAAATATACAGAGTAAACATGTATATAGTATACATGTATATTTAAAAAACATGTTATACAATGTAAACATGTATACATGAATACAGTGTAAACGATGTATAACATGTATACAAGTCAAACATGAATACAATGTTATATATATATAATATATATATATAAATATTATATATAAGACAAAATAGTATATAAATCATAATACACCAATATATAAACAAATAATATAATATATATACAAATAAATATACAAATATATATATATATATATATATATATATAACACTATAATATATAAAAAAAATGATAATATATATATATATATATATATATATTTGAAAAACAATTTTCAAAACGCACTCTGAAGTATGCTAAACGTTACAAACCGCCTTTAAACTTAAACCTATTTACGACTTTTTATATTACAAACTTTATTTATCAAATATTGAGCGCATATCTATCGATTTATTCGAAAGAAAATGTCACTGAAAATATCGTTTACGGGAATAGTTTTTGAGGTTATCGGTTCGTTGCAAGGTGAGTCCCAACGACTGACAAATAGTACTTAGCGTTATCGGTCCATTGCAAATATAGTCCTGCACGCTCCGCAACCTCGTTATGCATAATGAATCAAAACACTAAGTTGGTTATGCATAATGGTTCTTTTTATCGGTTAGACTGAACAATGAAAATGATGAAAAGTACATAAATCAAAACATTAAGTTGGTTATGCATAATGATTCTTTTTATCGGTACAGACTCAACAATGAAAATGATGAAAAGTACATGAAACATAAATAAACTTTACCTTTTAAAATGAGAAGTTATCAATTTGCTTATCCCATGACACAATCAAATAAGCAAAAGCAGTTTGGGTAATATAAGGTGTTTCTACTTGCAAATAAGCAATCGCAAACATCCCAACACCCATATAGTCATAGACAATTTAAAACAACCATAAGATTATAAGGTTTTGTTATACAACTCGCTAGATTTTGCCAAATAACTCTTCTCTTGCGATATTTTTGCAAAATTGGTCATTGTGCAAATCTTTTTCAAAAATAGGTTTGGTTCTTTACACACAAGAAGCTATTCACACAATAAACAGTTATAACATGTTAAATTTTATGCTTGATTATATGCAACACTTTTATCCCTTTTTAAGTAAAGGCATACATGAATAATGAATTAATGACAACTAAATATTATGTAGAACGAGGTAAGCAGACCCGTGCGTTGCACATGGGTTGGGTCAAAAAAATTTTCACATGGTGTGCGTATAATGGTCGCTTGCGCCATGATTTTGTCAAATGTTGATCCCTTTGTTCGATGGGTTATTACCCATACAATTGTAGTGGGGTATTTGAGTTTGATGTCAATGTTTGATCCCTGTATAAAGCTGCCTTATGTTTTGCGGTAGCTGAGATGGGCACGTCAATTTAATAAGTGTGAATTTGTTAACTGTAACTGGAGACGTAATGCGATGCACACGGGTTGTGTCTAATTGTTGTTTGCATACCGGGTTAGTCTTATTGGTCATCGGAGTTTTGCTTATGTGGTTATATGAGTTGTAATATATGTTAAGATGTACTAAGGTCGTCATGAGTTAGCGATTTTGCCATGCCGTTCAATTTAGCATTTGTTTATCCCATTAAGCAAGTATTAAAGTATAAATTAATTGCACACGGGTTGTGTGCAGTAGTTGTGTACTTTAGCTTAGTTTGTTTCTTGTTACAGATGTGTGCGTTACACATGGGTTGCATCAAATTGTTCATTGGATACGCTAAAAAGGAACACGATTAGCATCTCTATATGGTGGTTGGCCCAGGTGCCCTGGCTAGAGATTCATCTGCCATAATTTTAAGGCCTAGGTCAAAGTTAAGGTTCAACGTGAATTCGATGATAACCGGATGGAAGAATGATTGTTATCTTTTATGCTTAAATGTTTTTTTGCTCGTATTTTTTTATACCTTATAAGCACCATGCGTTTCCTGATGTTTAAAACTTTATAACTTTTAGAGTTCTCAAGTTTGGTTTAGTCTGCAAATATTTTCTTGAGCTTCCGCTATGTTATATTTTTCCTTATGTGGTGTTGATAAACAATCTTAAGCTAAAGTAATAATTACAATTAGCGCTTGCGTTGAAGATGCTTAAACAACAACATAAATATTTACAGCATGAAAATGTTATTGACTTGTTTACAAACATGAAAAGTGCAAAAATCCTCTATCTAGGCTTAATCTGAAAAGCTCTGTTGTACCAAATAGAGTGCAAAGTCATGTGAAATAAATCATATTTCAGAGGCTTCACATTCAACACAAAATGCCTCTGAACTTTCTTCACTCCATACTGCAACTCTTTATATTTCTCATATGTGATCGCTGTGAGTATGCTCTTTAAATTAGGAATATCTTTTTCGGCAACAATGACCAAAAATGCATCCCATTTTAACACCTCAAAAAAGGAGGGACAAATATGTCAGAAATAATAACGGGCACACACTCGTAAAAGATTGCCTCCACAACCCGCGGGTTGTTAACTTCGTACCCTTTCGGCCATATGCAATACTTGCTGCTCTTCATATGTTGAATGTAGTTCATCTTGTTAGCGACACCTGGTGGCATGGGACCCATAATCTTCATATCAGCGTCTTTATTGTCCTAATATTCTAGTAAAATTTTGCTTAAATACATGTGCATGTTTCTAGCATAGAAGGCGAAATTGTACCTATCTGAAGCTATTTTTCCCCCGAGGTCTCGAAGTGGGTTTCTGGCAGAACAGACGTAGCATTCGGGTAATGAGACGTCTCTTCCAATCTTGAACCTCATGGTTACATCTGGATTGCATAGTGCTTTGATGCAGTGTTCCATATGGTGCCTTGTCTCATACGGAGCCTGCAATGTAAACATAAATAATACATAAAACAATCATCAACCCACCCAAAGGTGCACAATCAGGCTTAGTCCCAAGCTTGGTTCTATGCCTGACCCGGAAAAACCTGGTCCTAATTCCCTAAAAAACCCATTTGGCTACCTACTGTTTTTTCTAAGGCCATCTGAAAGGGATTTCCTGAGCCCAATCCATAGCTAGTCCGGGCTTGAGCTTTGTAAATCAGTCATACTTATATGTTTTATTTGTTACAATCTCGCTCATACATAACTTGTTTTAGTTTGGTTTTGATAACTATAAGTATCGTAGTTTACCAACTATCTAGGTATAATAGAGTAGATATCATAGAATTCTAATTATCAGGCCAAGTCAATATATGCTACACGCCTACACATTATCATATTAAAATAACTTCTAACTTAGAAAATGAGACATATCCAAACAGCATTCATGAATATATATACTGCACCTACCCTCAAACACATAAAAAGAAGGGAAATTATATAATAAAAATGATGTGAAAGTTCAAACTTACCGTGGTTTTAGAAATTATATCCATCTTCAATAGATCCAGTTGCTTTTTCCAAGTTGTTCCTAAACACCCCCTTATTTGCTGCAAGCTTGCTGCAAGTCGCTTATTCCAAAGTCTGTGAGTTTAAGATTCCCAAAATCAGTCCATAAAATACTTATATTTTCTTGCGTACAAAAAATACAATATTCCACAGTAATCTTCTATTGCTAATGATGCAAACCTGTTATTATTTCCCTTATCTACCAATGAATCGCCAAATATGAAGTAACATGGAACTTGTGGCTTGCCTTGAACCTTATAGTAACTCGAATTCAACACAAAGATTGTTGCAACGACAAACATAATCGACCATTTATTTTGCGTGGCTTCTATATGATCAATGTAAGAAAAGTGAGTTGTGTTGAAATGTATAATTTTTGGAGTATATATGGAATATGAATTGAGTTCTTAATCCAATTCAAACGCTATCATTCGCACTGCGTTTTAATATATATTTACCTTTATTTTCCAGCATCAATGGATTTTGATGATACTCTTCTCATAACTCAGTTTCGGATCCATTTTCCATTTGATTTTCTATGCATAACTTGTTTCATAGCACAACCACTGTAGCTATAACATATATAAGAAATGATAGCATAGAAAATAAGAAACTATAGTTTTGCCACTTTCATGATATTCTGTGACAAATGACAATAAGTATGCGATAAATAAAAAGAACTTTAAATACCCTGTGAACCCGCCATGTAAGAATTTGAAAGAAAACATAAAAAAGAAACTTTGACATTTCATCAAAATTTATTGCTTGAGCACACGCTCTGTGAGCACCAACTTTATGCGTCACTTTGAATTTAGCTACGTAAATACTTTTGTCTAAACAGTAGACATGTAACAGTATCAAAGAAACAAAAAAAAAGTTTAAAACAACCAACTTTATCCAATCAAATGATGTAATTTACGCACTCATTACCTCATGCAAAACTATCTACTAATAGGATACATAGATACATAGGTTGTGCAAACAGTTAATCCTTGTTCTTATTAAGTCGAATTCAAGGATTTATACAGGTTTACCTCATTATGCTCCACAATACTTTGTACGAACAAACATGCAGTGAGTTAAAGAGTGCACGCCATATAGATATGGCCTTAACCTCTCAAATGATCCGACATCGAATATACCCGCAAATCGCAATACCCTGAAACCGTGTTGAACATATGTATACTAAGTTCCAGCAACAAACGTAGATTTCAAGATCTGTTGCAGCAACATATATATAGTGATTAGGGTTATGATCAATCTTTAATGGGTCAAATACTGTAAACCGGTTAGCAAAAAAGAATGCGGAAAACAGGGAAAAAATGTTAGCAATTCACTTGGCCAGACCCGACACAGGTCCAGCTTAAATATAGTAACTCAATTTGCGTCGAAATCTCTCTTGACCCATCACCGAAGATGCCCATTTACCACTTATAACAATGACTTATATTGAAATCAAATTCATGGTTATAAAAACTGGCTTATAGGCAAAACATATCACCGATAAACATAAAATGTTTCAATTCAATCCAACTGATACGAAAAATTTAAAGATTGGTAAACAAACCCAAGAAATCGATTGTGTAGAATCTCATACACGAATCATGATTAAATGACCTAAAGTAAACACAAAAACAAAAACACGGTGAGAAATCAAATGGTTAATTTGAATCGATTTCAGATTATAATTACAAAAATAAATTATTTAGCTTAGTATCAATTGAAAAAACAAATGGGAAATCAAACAAACCTGGTAGACATCTTAGATTCAATTGTATTTATGAATTCCATGGGGTTTGTGGTGATAAATGCTCGGGATGTAAAGGAACCTGTCAAATGGATAGAGATGGATGGAAGATTAAAGGTTGAATGGTGTAAATGCAGGATTAATAACCGTCCTTGATATTGAGCATTAATTTGTGTTTATACACTTTTAACTGCAGCATGAATGTCGAATTATAAGGTTTAACAGAGTTGTGGGTAATACAAAGCTTTAAGGATATGTACATATGGCTGTGTGGATAATACTGATTATTTAAAGATACAGCCCCATTAAATTTAGGGGCTCAATCTTTTAGTATTATAGAAGATATTACCTTTTAAGAAAATAGAAAAATAACCTTTTGTATATGTTTTTCTTTTTGTATATTTAAAAAAAAATTATATTAAGGTATTAACTAGGGCTCAGCATAACGAATTATGGACCAGACCGAACTTAGAAACCGGCTCGAACGGGACCAACCAGATTGGACCTATTTCGGTTCGGTCGTCGGTCTGCACTTCACCTCATATTCGTTCCTCGGTCCGGTTCGGTATGCCTTCTTGGACCGGACCGATCGAAGAACCGGACTGGACCAAACACATTCGCTCTGGTCAACCGTCCAGGTTTTGAATTAAATCACTCTCGGTCTGGTATTTTCAGTCCGGTTCGGATTTTGGACCGTGATGAGCCCTAAATGGACTTTACCCGTGTTTATGTTTTATGTTTAGTTATCTTGCACTTCTACAGGGACTGAAATGTGTTTTTTTATAAATAAAACGTCGAGTCAAAAAAGAAACTTATTTCAGCTTAAGGGGCTGTTTGATTCGTTATAATTCATTGTAATTGTAAACTGAATTACATCCTAATCGTGTTTGGTTGAAAGAGTTGAAGGAATTGTAATTCAAATTACATTACGCTGAGTGTTTGGTTTACACTGTAATTGTAATTCAGTCATTCCAATTACGTCAAGTGAGGGAATTCAGATTACATAGGAAGTTTGATGGAAAGTTTCGAATTACGTTGTAATTTTGGTTAGGGACAGATGTCCCCGTGGAAAAGGTAACTTGCCAAGGTTACCTATTAGGACAAATATAGTGCGTTTGGCTACCCCAAGCATGGGTATACAAACGGGAGCCGTCACCCCCAATAGATCTATTCACAATATTCGCGTTCACCCAGTTTCAAAATAAAGTTAAGGTTCGCAAGTGCAAGTAATTACTGGTTCATGATATTGAAATAGGCCCTGGAAGCTACTTATGGCAATAATATATCTGGATATTGCATACATTTGGAAAAAAACTTGCATTCATGGTTTAATCAGGTTATCACAGGTTTAATAAAGATTCAAAGATTGAAATGTGAGGTTTATGGAATCATTAAAGTCCTTTAAAAGATAATCCACATTGTTATAAGAATAAATGAGTATGTAAAAGAAAATGTAACAATCATGTATCCCTCTCGTGTTTATGACAACCATTAAAGAGATTTTGAAAAGACGAGGATATGAACTCACTGAATCTTTGAAAAGTAATCACATTGTTTATAAGATAAACGAGTATGTAAAAGAGTTTGTAAACAAGCATGTATCCCTTCCCGGGGATTATAAATCCAAGTAAATAAGTAAAGGGAGTATGTAAAAGAGTTTGTAACAAGCATGTACCCCCCTCGCGGGTTTATAAAACATGTAAAATAAGTAAAGGCGAGGTTATGAACTTCACCTGATTTGTAGATGTAATAAATATTTCAAAATGAAAGCTGACGACCTTATCACAATCTTAACCGGGGAAGGTTGATAAAGCAAAATGATTAGTAAACATCAACGTCACACAACCTGAGTAGAATATGTCAAGTCTTAGGAAGATTGTACTTTAGAACTTTGGTTTAAGAGTTATGAGTTTGATTGAAGAGTTTGGAATTATTGTATCACCGTTCAGGCCATCATAATTCAGAAGTCATTCAGTAAACGTTTGAGGAGCTAGGGCACTTTAAATCGTAAACCCAACAACTCAGTCAGAACGTAATACCAAGATGAAACTTCTTAATATGAAGCTCCCTAGTATTGTGGTATGATATGGATCCGGGACATGATTTTTGAAAGCACATCGATGATGAATGATATAAGGATTAGAACATAAGCAGTTTTAAGCATTTTATTCAATATCTGGAAATGTTAAGCATGAGGAGCGTTAATTAAAGTTATGTCTGGTAATGTTTTGAATATGATTTTACACTTTTTCAAAATGTTACATTTTAGACCCTGGGGTTTGGAAAACTGCAAGTAGACCCCTGGGGTTTGCATTTTTACGACTTTGGTCCTTCAACTTTTATTGATATACCAAGTAAACCTTGGACTTTGAAAAGTGACATAATAGATCCCTGGAGTTATAACTTTGATAAAATGACATATTCAGCCCCTTTAGTTATAAGTTTTAGAAAGTTACGATATATATCCCTTGCATGGATTATAATTACAAAACATGTCCAAATTGCCATGCAAGCTTATTTTAACATTTCATTAGACATTTATAAGTTATAATAAACTAAAATATGAAGATTTAACGCAACACAAGTTTAAAATAACAATTCGTTAAGCTAGTAAGTAAAACGGGTCAAATTAGGGTTTCAAAATGTAAACGCGTGGGTTTTAAGTTCAAATTCCTTCATTAATCAATAAAGTGGTTATATTAACATTAGTTAAGCATGTTAGGATAGATTATAACAATATTTAACCATTATAACATTTAGTTTTAAGAAAAACGCGAAATTAGGGTTTCGGGTGTACGGTTTTGGATCAAAATGGAAATTGAGCATGAATTGGGTTATGAAACTTTAACAAGAGTATATTTAGGATCATATGAACATTATAAGAGTGTAGGAGCAGAAGTAGAACATTCAAAACCTGGGTTTGAGCTTCAAGGAGCAAAAATGGTGGAAACGGGTCAGAATCGGGACTTTCGGCTTCGTATGGCTAGAATAACGACTCCCGGGCTTCGTTTCTTGGTTTCTTTTGCTTCCTTTCTGTACTTGAGACTTCTTAAGATCACTTAGGATCTATTAGAGCAAAGGATTGCTTCTATAATGGGTATGAGATAAGAGAGTGGGGGATGAAGAAAAATGAATGGTTTAGGTTGCTATTTATAGGTAAAGGACCCTTAAGCTTCAAGGAAAGCTTTCAATCTGAGATGGGACACATAAGAGGTCTATAGGGTGATGAGGAGAGGCTATTAGGTGTGTTGTCTAAGCTAGAAACTAGCTTTGATGAGGTGGTTTATCCTTTGCATGCCGCGGCTATAACTAGAAGAAACAAGGAACCATGTGCTCTTAATTTTGACCAAGGATTGGTCTAAGTAGGTGCATAAGCTGCTTGAAGGTTTCTAGAAGAGTTCTTGGGTGGTCATTTGTACATGGTAGCAATTTAGAGGGGTTAAAATGGTCATAGAAGCAAACCGGGTCTATTTTGGGTTCGACGGGTTCTTCAAAGGTTTTAACAAGGTACATTGTGTTATAAATGATTAAGGAATGATGAAATAGGTTGTTAAGGTCTGGGATTAAAGTAATTAGCAAAGATTAGCAATTCGTTTGGGTTAAAACGGATTAGAATTGAAGAAATGGGAGTACGGGTTCAACTAGGGCTCGTTTAGGGTTTTCTTGACTTTCTTGGTTTATATTTTGCATACTTTTGATTAGGAATGATGGAATACAGATCCTAGAGCTTAAATAAAGTATTATCAATGAAGTTTGATTGTTGGTTTTAGTTAAAATGGGTTGAATTTGAAAGAATAAGCCGTAGCTTGGAATTAGGGTTTATATAAGGCTTTTAGGGTTTTCTAGCTTTGTAATTCTCGTACATTGTTGAAGCAAGGATGGTTAATGATGGATTAAGGTTTGTAAACTCATTTTATGTGTTTACAATGACTCTTGGTTGGTTATTTGGGATTAGAATGGTTTAAAATGAGTAAACGGGTCAAATGATCATTTAGGGTGCAATTAGGGTTTCTAGAATATGTTTTAGGTACAAGTGAAGTAAAATGATGAAGTAATGATGAATAATGATTGAATAGGATTGATATGATTGTAAAATAAGTTATTTCAACTTATTTAAGTGTTGGTTTGGGGTTATGATGGATAAAAACCAAGAAATGGGTCATGGTTTAAAAACTAGCTCGGTTTTAGGGTTTAGGGTTTTGAATTAGGGTTTTGAGTGCAAAAAGATGTATGAAAGCTTATGTATGGAATAATTAGGGTTCATATATTGTAAAATGAGTATATTAGCTTGCTTAAGTGGTAGTGAAGAGATGAGAATGAAAATGGAGGTAAAACGGCTATTTTAGAGATCATGCTTAATGACTTGTACATTGAGCTTTTAGAGATTTGTACTTTGACTTGAAGAGATTTTATATTTTAAATGAGATATCATATTACTTGTACATATGCTTTAGTAGCTTGTGCATTCACTTAAGGAGTTAACCCTTCCATGAGATTAGGGTTTAGGGCATCCGATAATGGTTTAAAGCCCGTTTTGATATAACGTTGCGAATAGTACATTATAGGAATAATGTACCTTGTAAAAGGGATATGATGATATTGACTTGACATGTTATGATGTTTGCTTAACATATATGAAGATAGGATGGTCATAGATAGGTTGTGTGAGCTCGTCTACTTTAGTTATGACATACTGAGATATATAAGTAATGTAATAAAGCAAAAAATTTCCCCGTACAATTGTGATAATAGTAAAATAGGTTTTGCATTTGATGAAAATTCTTAGGTTGTTATATAGTGAATCTAATACATCTGTGTTAGAGGATCTTACGCTTTAAGCTGGAAACCCTGTCAAGGATATTCTTTTAAATTGAATCTACCTAATCACAGGTCGGTCCTCACGGAATCAAAGGTTATCGCAACCATATTCCAACGAATGACAAAGCCATATTCATCCATATTTGGTGTTTATCACTAACATTAAAATGTAGGTACAAACGATGGTGTTGCAGCCTCATTCTAGCAGAGTTTGATTCATTACCACATGCTCATGCTTAAGCTACAAAGACATACAATAAGCATCAAGATTCAAGAATCAAGAAATCTCAAGAATTAAAGACAAAGACTTCCGCAACTCTGATGTTCAAGATCTTCCATAAAAATATCAAGATTATCAAGATAAAGTTTATCAAGAGAGATTGTTAGCAAGCTTTTAAGATGCTACAAAGTATGAGCATGTTGGTCAAGAAACAAGATCTCAAGATGGCAAAGACGTTAAAGACAAACGAGGAAAAGATTTAAAGATCTTGGAATTAACGACAAAGTCAAAAGACAATGACAAAGGCTCAAGATCAAAGATCACAAAGCATGAAGGAACAAGCCTACAACAAAGATAAAGTCCAAGACCAAGACTCAAGAACTCAACGACAAGACAATCTCAAAGACCTTGCTTCGGGGGAGATTGTTAGCCTCAAAATATTAAGTCGAACATGGAAGCTTTGGTCTTTATTTAGTAAACGGTCTAATAGACTAGTCACGGGAATCGGGCTTATTTCTTAATCTAATATTGCATGTGTTGTGGGCTAAAGCCCAAAGTTAATCCCGATCCCAACCTAAGTCAAACACCACATGGCCCAACAAGCTCATTTAGAGCCGGCCTAGTTGTGGGTATAAATACCCCTTCTCCACAATGGAGAAGGGTTGGTTATTTCATTTGTTGTTTTCACAATATTGCAAGCAATCCACCTCCTCTATTTCTTTCTTATTTTCTCTCTTTGACTTCTCTCTAAAATTATTCTTATTCTCTTATCTATTCTATTGTGATTATTATGGAAGTGAAGTGATTATTGGTTCCTACATAAACATAAACATATTATGAATTTCGGTGTAATTTCACCATCTTCATGATCTTAATAAATCCGGATATTTTATCCATAATCCTCCATACTTCGGGTATATATAAAAGTAATTGTAAAAGTAGCAAAACATACTGAAAACTACTACTTTTAGATTCCCATTGCATTGAGCAATTTCTCGACCTAACCATGGATGAAAAATCAATACGTGCCCAATCGCATTGTGCAATTTTACCGACCATACCAGAGATAGAAAATTTCCATTGCAATACAAGAAATACTATACTTTACACAAAAACAACTAGCAACTGATTAAGGACTTAATATAATTGGGTAGGCTAAGGTGTAAAGGTGTAACGAAGCAAACATTTGGTGTGAGAAAGAGAGAAATGGCTTAACAGGGTTTTCTAGGGGAATCTTACTCTAAAAATAAGAGTAAACAAAGGGTTTATACAGGGGTTAACTAACTAGTATGGTTAGTTAATATCACAACATATGGGCTTTTTGGGTGTATTCCTAGAAATTTACCAGTTTAGACAAGTTACTCCATCTATTTAAAATAGTACTTATTATTGTGGTCTCGAATAGATATACCAAGCCAAGTTCTAAAGCCTACAACATCACCGACACACTCATAATTTTGTAGAATTTGGGTAAACATTTAGAAATGGATAAGGCTAAATTATCACAATATCTAACAAGGGTTATGTGTGCAGGTTATGTAACTAATAATTTCACAAAAGTATGCTTGAAAAAAAATCAAATTTAGGCATAATTGAAGCATTTTATTATGAAAAATAGGACAAGTAAGCGTTCTAATTCTCCCCCCCCCCACTTGAAGTATACAACGACCTTGTTGTATAAATATAAAACAATAAAAACAGGAATTTAAAAGAATTAGAACGAGAAACTCCTTTGAGATCTGCTCGGTATGATCCTCCATGTTGAGTTTGTGAGCAAGATTGTGTGTTGTAAATACGTTTGAATGCCCGCATGACTATAATACACATAATTCTAGAATATAAATACTTTACCAAAGTCATTTTCTTCTTTTCAGTAAGGTCCTGTATAAGATATAAGAAACACTAATGCAATTCTATCTCGGTATTTTATGGTTAGAAAAATAAAACAAAAATAAAAAACTGTACAGGCAGTCGATACGCCGTATCCCAAAACCAGGATACACCGTATTGAGACCTGTAAAAATTGTCTGAAGTACAGGTTAGATTGACAAATACGCCTTATCATATTTATGAATACACCGTATAGACAAATCTGACAATAAAGTTTTAAAATGCAGAAAAATAAAGGACCGGATAACGTCCAGACAATCTATACGTCGTATCCATTAAGATTGGACGTATCGAGAGTCTGGGAAGACAGACTCGATAAAAATAAGAAAATACATTCCGGGTTGTCTTTCGGCAAGCACTTTTGTTTACAACAAAGTCTTTAAGTTAGACTTGTCTTCAGTTCTTCATTTTTACATTACTCTTTCTTATTCTCAAACTCTCTTGTTGGTTTTCGTTCTCGAGTCCAAAATCAATAGATAATTTGATAAGCGTGTTTGCTGAACTTACTGCCAGGCTTCACTCTATCTTTCAAAAGTGAACCAAAAAGCGTCTTACCATAATACACATTACAAAAGGATAAGCATTTTAAGTTTATATACATCATGACTACAAAATAAAGTACAAGTCCACAAAAGATAAGATTAAAAGTAGGGAATAAGGATCAAGGATCAGGCTGCTGAGGTGCCGAGGTGCTAGCGTCATTGGTCCTCAGTCTAACCCTGCGTCTATGATATGGTACGTATGAATCAAAATACCTCATGTAGGTCACTCCACTCAAGTCAATCAGCTGTGACAGGCTACCAACCGCCCAAACAGTGAACAAAGAAAAGTCTCGGCTCATCGCGTCCAGGACATCGCGCTGCTCCCCCATGCTCTCTCGCAGTCCATGGACCTCCTCAATTTTCTTCGTGTAGACACCATCCTTATAGAACCGTTTGGGGTCAAAGGGAATGCCAAATGGCACATATAAATTCTTAATGATAAAAATTAATGGCATCCCTTGTGAAAATACTTTTGAATCATGACTTCGATTATTAAATAATCTTCCATATTGAATTTTCACCATGTGCGTCATGATTCATTTCAAAATCCTCATCGAACTCATAGGATTGGGTATCAACATTGTAATAGATATCATTATCTAATTGTTCAATACCAACATCATTACGAGGTAAATTAACTTCATCAATATCTTTTTCCGAATCCGTTTTTAAATCATTAACATAAATTAGTTTATAAGAAAATGAACTTTTGTCATATATGCAAATGTAATCTTCATCGTCAGATTTGTCAAGCGATATTCTAAAGTCCATTTCGTTGTTATCAAGAGGTTTTACCGTGGGTTCGGATGAGAACTCGTGGTCAGTTGTCAATGCATCGTCATAGATGATGTCGAGGAAATCTGTCTCAAAATCCCTATATTCAATATTTTCACAAAGCCTGACCTTACCGTACATAGCAATTAAACGTCTGACCACGTTTGTGAGCTTTTTTTAGCTTCAAGCTTGATGTATTCTTCCATGGTGAGATTTGATTCGTCCATCTTGACCTAAATCAATTACTAAACATAAAACGAAAACAAAGACCAACAAGCAAACACACAAAAACGAATAAAACAAAAAAAATTAAACTAATTCTAAATTACGCTAATCTAGGTTAAAACTAAAATACTAATAAAAATAAAAATTAAACGACTTCACTCCCCGACAACGGCGCCAAAAACTTGATGTGTCGTTGAGTGTAGGTATTTTATTTATCAAGTTTTGCATTTATATTTTGCCGACTATACCTAAAAGCAACACTAACGAGCAGTGTACCCGATCAAATGTAGCTTCGTTAGTAAGTAAGGTGTCGACCACTAAGAGCGAGAGTGTTAATTCTTAGTTCTATCAGTATTTTAGTTAGTTATTCTATGTTAGTTTTAATTATTCTAAGTTAAATTTAACAACCCGAATTTAAGATCAATGTTTAGACCGAGCCCTATTTGTATTTTCTAATTTTTGTAGAAATCATTTTTTTTATTCTTTTTGGTCGACTTGATAAAAATCGTCATTTTAGCTATTCCGCGCCGTGATTTAGATATTTATCCGTTTTATCAATTGAGAAATCAACAAAAGTTATATTCAGCCATGAGAGTTTATTTTATTTTATTTTTATTATTTTTTATCTTTTATCCGTGTTTGGCCGAAACCGCGTCAAAATAGTATTTTTATAATTTTTAATATTTCAATTAAGTGTTTTAAAACAAATATTGTGGAATAAATGTTTTAGAAAAATATAAATTATAAACATAACATATAAACCAAACACCTCCTTACTATATTTTACTCCTACTAAATCCTAAACCAAACACACCCTTATATTTGTATTTCCTCCAACAAAACCAAAAACCAAACACTTCTTAATATATTTTTTTATATAACCCAAGCCCAAGTAACCCTTTTATAAAAATTAGACATAAAAGCCCACATCCCATTTTTTATAAGCCGGATCCAACACCCACATCACAAACAACGACTCTTTTCCTATTTTTTAGATATAGATCGATACATTCTATGTTAGGATAAATACATCATATATAAAAGATATACCTCCCATAACAAGCATGATCCCAACAGTCAAAACCTTTGCACGCCTAGTTCTTTTCTCTTCTCCCTGTTCGACGTTTACAACAATAAAAACACCATCCCTATCTTCAAAATCATCTCCATTCTAGTTAAAATCAATCATAAACTAAACCTTAGTCATCCCCAACAACAAATAAACACCATGCATCAAGATTAGAGGGTTTCTTGATTTTATTAAACTTTTAATTTTCAGGGTTTTAGTCTAATTGGGTATAATTGAAGCATTAAGGGTTTATAATCAAGAGTTTTTAACAAGATTGG
>BQNB010069768.1:0-33371 GCA_026074375.1 Tanacetum coccineum
CCGATTCGTATAAACGCAGTTCTTCATTTTCATTATTTTTACTTCTAGTAACTTCTCATATGTGTATTTCTACAATTTTTTGCAAATTCTATAAAGATTTTTGTAAAATAAAAGAGATGAGACAAGAAAGATAGATATAAAAATGCTTGATTTAAAAAAGAACTACACTGAGAGTCTGAGATGTATATAAACTTGAACAAGAACAAAAAAATAAAGATGAAAATTTTAAATAAACATTATAAAACTTAAAAGAAAAATACTACGGTAAAAAAGAAGATAACCTCTTGTGAAGTGTGAGAGTGTGTTCTTTTTACATAAAAGAGCAATCCTCGATTATAGCAACACATCGAGGTAGAAAACGAAATAAACTTATGTTGGGTCTCGCTTGGTAAAAAGAGGATTGCTATAATCGAGGATTACCCAACATAAGTTTATTTCGTTTTCTACCTCGATGTGTTGCTATAATCAAGGATTGCTCTTTTATGTTTAGATCAAGCAAGATACCCCGTGTGTTGCTGCGGGCATAATTTTTTTACGAATCGATTTCGGATTAATATTCGTAAGTATGTCAGAAGCATTGTAATATTGGGCTCGTTTTGTTCGTTATTGCCTTAAATATTGACAAAACAAAATTTATTAAATATGAGAAGTCGTGAAATAGTTTAAAGTTAGAGGGTAGGTATTTTTAATTTATATTAAACTTTAACATTTTTTATAAAATCTTGTGTACGTCAGAAGCATTTCAATATTTGGCTCGTTTTGTTCGGCATTAGCAGATCGGATATCTTTTCGATGGTATGTTTTTTTATCTGAATGAATCGGTAGATATGTGCTATATATTTGATAAATACAGTTTATTATATAAAAAAGTCGTAAATATTTAAAAGTTAAGGGTCCTTTTTGTAAATGAGCCGAAAAGTTTTTTTTTTATGTTGGGCCGCGTTTTGGGCTGTCGGTTTCGGCCCAAGCTGAAACGCCGTCGTATAGTGGGCCGGATATTTTTGGTGCGGTTCGGTTTTGATTTTCGTTTTACTCCGTTTGAGTATTACCCGAACAATTAACACCGAGTGTAATAAAACAAAGAAGGTCCAATCAACGTTTCGGATAACTTGGCCAAGATAAATGAAATGTTTCCAATTCTATTCTTAGATTATTACTCCCTCCGTCCCATAATTATTGTCCCCCGACAAAAAACACACAGTTTAATAAAAGTGCATTTATTACTGCTTTCTCTCTCTTACTTTTTGACAGAATGACAGTTTTACCTTTAGCTAATTAATTAAAGTCTTCTTTAAAGTTCGTAATAATAATTTCAAACAAGGGTAATATAGTAAACTTGATCAAACTTCTTTATCTATTTTTAGTAGTGGACAATTAAATTGGGACGTCCCAAAAAAGAAACATGGACAATAAAAATGGGACGGAGGGAGTATTATTTTACACAATATCGTCAAGTTAATTCCAACTATAACACTAACAACGTTGAAAGTAATGATGCTAATAATGAGAATGTTCGAGAATTAACTGATGATAAAAGAGACTCTCTTGCCAACGAGATTGCTTATCAACTTGCAAAATATAGTTTCATAATAAACAAAGAAAAAGACAAACATAAGACGCTTAAAAAGAAATTTGCTCAAAACGGCCCACAGTCAAAATGACTGTGTTTTTGTAGTAATTTTTTTTATAAAAAAAAAAAAAAAAAAAAGGGCTGGCCCAAAACGGGAGCCCGTTACTGTAGCACGGGCCCACTGTCAAAACGACAGTGTTTTTTTTTCCCGAATAATTTTTTTTTACGTTTCGGGGGGTTTTTTTTGGGCGATGCGTTATGGCGGGACTAATTTTTAATATTTTCTTTTTTTGTATGATTCGGGGAAAAAAACTTTGCGTTGGGACGGGCTAATTTTTTCCCGAATATTTTCTTTTTTTGGGACGGTTTTGTAAATTTTTTTACGGGAATTTTTGTGTAAGAAAATCGTAAATAGTTAAAAGGTGAGAGTCCGTTTTCTATTTTTTTTTTTTTTACTTTGGGCCAGATTTTAGGCTATTTTTGGAATTTTTTTTTTGGCTAATTTTTTCCCGGATATTTTCTTTTTTTGTACGATTCGGGAATTTTTTTTTTTACGTTGGGACGGGTTAATTGTTTCCCGAATATTTTCTTTTTTTGGGACGGTTCGATATCCTTTTTTTTAGGCCGATGAATGTAAAAAAGTTGTGAACAATAAAAACTTGACGTGTTTTTTTTGTTAATTTTTTTACGGGATTTTTTTTATAAGAAAATCGTAAATAGTTAAAAGTTGAGGGACCTTTTTTTTTTTTTTACTTTGGGCCAGATTTTGGGCCACATTAGTTTGTCGACAAATGTGTATATTAGTAATAATTTTTTTTATATGGCTTATGTGTTTGGCCTCGTGTTTAAAGTGTTTTTTTTTTGCTATGTGGGTTTTTTTTAATATAATGGGTTGTACGTTTGTGACCATATCGGTTATTTTAAAGTTATTAGGTATCGAAGATGTTTCCGCGGGTATTTTTTTTATCTGAATAAATCGGAACTTTTGTAATATTTTTTTTTAACTCCTACTTTGTGCATACAAATTAAAAAAAAAAAAAAAAAAAAAACAAAATTGGGCTGGCCCAAAATGGGGCAGCCCGTTACTGTAGCAATACTCAAAACGGCGGCGTTTTCTTCAACAAATGTGTATATTACTAATAATAGAGGATGAAGTAAAGTAGGAGGTTTTAGAGGTTCTATGACAATATATGGGACTACATGTCTTTTTTACCTCTCATTTTTTTAATTCCTTTATTATTAGTATAAATAATTTTTAATTTATATTTTAATATATAATATATCTTTTAATATTATTTTCTCTCTCATATCTCAAATCTAAATCCTAAATTAAATTCAAATCCAAATCCTAATCATAAACCCATCTATAAACCAAACGGACCCTAAGTCTAATAATAAAACTCACTAACAGCCGTTCGTGGTTGGAGTGAGAGTAGAATAAACATTCAAACTGGAACAAAACTTCTCAAATATTGAGGAAGGAAGCTCCTTCGTAAATATGTTAGCACATTAATAGCGAGAAGACACATTAAGAACCCAAACCCGTCCAACAGCAACCAAATCACGAACAAAATGAATATCTATCTCAATATGCTTTGTCTTCTGATGTTGAACAGGATTAGAGAACAAATAAACTGTACTAACATTACCACAATATACCAAAGTAAAAGAAGACAAAGGCGTATGAAGCTCACGTAACAAATTCCTCAACCAACAAGTTTCCGCAACCGCATTAGCAACACCACGATGCTTAGCCTCAGGACTAGAGCGGGAAAGCGTCACTTGACGCTTAGAAAATCATGAGATCAAGTTGTTGCCAAGAAAAACACAATAATCAGAATTCGATCTGCGGGTTATCTTACAACTAGCCTAGTCTGCATCGAAGTATGCAACAAGAGATGCAGTCGAGGAAAAGTATAACTGTAACCCATAATCCAAAGTACTACGTCCGCTTTAAAGCAGAAAAGTGAGGCATTCTCGGATTATGTATATATAAACAAACATGTTGCACAACATAAGAGATATCAGGACATGTAAAAGTAAGACACTAAAGAGCACCCGTAAGGCTACGATATAAATTCATATCAGAAACCAGATCCCGGTCAGCCCCTAACATGGTCTCAGTATCAACAGGCTTCCGACAAAGATTACACCTAAGTACCTAACCATATGAGCCTGCTCAAGGAGCTTAGAAGCATACTTCTGTTGTGACAAAAACATCCTAAAAGAAGTTCAAGTAATCGAAACACCAATAAAATAATTAAGTGAGCCAAAATGAGTCGTAGCATATTGAATGTAAATATTGAATTATTAAATCATCAACAACGTATCCATATAATATTAAGAACATATAAACCAACTAGGCCTAGTAACAAAACAATGAGCCTAGAGTAGTATAAGTCTAATAATAATAACCCAGTAACACTTTTCATATTTCATGATTGTTAGGAATAGAAAAAGTGTTTATTATTAATAAAGAATTAGTATTGTATAGAATATTAGTTTACTTTGTATTTATCTTGTAATAAGTCAAACTTGGTCAAACTTAAGTAAATGTTGACCAAGTTAGACAAAGGTAGGAAAAATAGAAGGAATAATCAATATGTATAAGAGAAATGCTATATCCACAAAAAGTTTATAAAAAGTTATCCACCCAATGACATGGCATGTGAGTTGGACCAATAATTTTGTATAATTTTTCTTTTTCATCATTCTAATCACCTATATTTACATGACAAGTGTATGTGTGAATTTCTTTTTGTATATCTTTTGTGGATATAACATTGCTCTAAGTATAAATACCCCTTACTAGAAGTATTTACACAAGTCTTACACATTGTAATCTCCTCTCCTCTCAACCTCACTTCTTTTTCTTTGTTAATGAAAATGTTGAAAATGATGAAAAATACTCTCTAGCCTCCTCTCTTTTAATCCTTCACTTTCGTATGATACTATATGCAAACATGACATATAACAAGTGGTATCTATCGCCGGGAGAGATCTAGTTTGTGTTTTCGTGTATCAAATCGAGCTTAATTGTGTATATTTTCGATCTTCAAGCTTTCGTATCTACGAAACATGTAAGTTTTGTATAGATTTGGTATTAGATTTCTTATTTGACGTGTTTTTGATCTTAAAAAGCTTTCATAATACTTTTGTATACGTCAAATTGTGGATTTAATAGCTTTTATACGAAAATTATACGTTTAGATTTCATTTTGATCAAAAAATAGTTGAATTTGATAACTTTCGTATCGTAGAAACTAGTTTCGGAAACTGTTTTTGAGATTTAATCGCTTTCAGATCGTAGAAAACAGGTTTCAGTAACTGCTCTTAGTGTTCAAAAAGCTTTTGTATCCTATAAATTAGCTTTCGGTAACTGTTATAGGCAGGAATATTACTTTCGTAATACAGTTTTGAGGTTTCATATTGGTTGTAATTACTTTCAGAAACTGTTTTTAAGTAAGAATTCTAGCTTTCGTAACACAGTTATAACTTTCGGAATATAGAACTTAGTGAATTTGAAAAGATAACTTTAGATTTTATCACTTTAAACTGTAAAAATCAAATCTATAAGTTCTAATCAGTTTCGTAGTGAAGAATGTACTAAAATTGAGGTTTCTTGGATTTTACGAAAGTTGTGAAAATTTGAAATTTTCAAAAGTTGTGGTTTAGTATATTGGAGCTTTCAATAATCGTTTTGGTTTTGTATTCTCTTGAGCATTCGTATTTGTGGTTTCGTATTTAGGGTTTCGTATCAAGAAATTGGTCTTGGTTTCGTACTCCAAGGTTTCGTAACACAGGTTTCATACAGAAGGTTTCGTATCACAGTTTCATATATGAAGGTTTCATATCCCTAGGTTTCGTATTTCCAGGTTTCGTAGTAGAGGTTCCGTATTACAGGAAAGACACAAGTTTCGTACACTAAGGTTTCGTATTTCTTGGTTTCGTATTCAGAGGTTTCGTAACTCAGCTTTCCTACTTGAAGGTTTCGTATTCCAGGTTTCGGATTTGAAGGTTTCGTATTCCATTATCAGAGGTTTCGTATCATAGATTTTGGGGTTTCGTATCTTCACACTTTTAGAAATTAGACTTTGTGTACAAGTCAAGGTTTCGTATCTTCAAGGTTTCGGATTCATTTGTAGTGTTGTAATACAAGCTTAGTTGTTATTGCTCTTTGATCTCATGATTGCAAGACTTTATCTCTAAAACGATCCAAGTTTGCATTGTATTCATTGCTTGATTCACATCATGTCTACTTCAAACCAACAAACTCTTGTTGAATCAGGAGCTTCTGATAGACCTCAAATTTTAGATAAAGGAAGTTATGTGCCATGGGTAAGTCGGTTTAGGAGGTTTCTCGATAATAAGCAGGAAGAAGGAGAGCGGATGTGGTGTTTAACTGAAATTGGACCATATGTAAGGCAAATGATTACTAATCTAGACAAACCATATGAGACCATACCTAAACCAATTAGTAAAATGATTGAAGCCAACAAGAAACATTGCTTTGCAGATATCAAGGTGATGAATTACCTTCTTAAAGGAATACCCAATGATATCTATAATTCTGTGGATGCTTGTAAAGATGCCAAAACAATGTGGGAAAGGATCAAAAGGTTGATGCATGGTTCTGAAATAACTGAACATGTGAGACACTCAAGGCTTATGAATGAATTCGATAAATTTGCTACGGTGGAAGGAGAATCATTAACATCTATGTATGAAAGGATAACAACACTTGACAATGTTATGGATCGAAATAACGTTCGTCCTCTACTAATTTTTGTCAACACCAAGTTTCTCAATTAATTGCAACATGAGTGGAGCAAATATGTTTCTATGACTCGTCAAAATAATGATCTTAAGGAAGTTGCATATGATCAATTATTTGATACATTGATTCAATTTGAACCACATGTCAATGCATCCAAAGCAAAGAAAGCTGGAAGGAATCATGATCCATTAGCCTTAATAGCTCATTGAAATGTTCATTCTTCACGTACTCATGCAAGTCCTTCATATTCTCATTCACCACAACCATATTATGTCACTCATCCTTCGTCAGTCATTGATTACGAAGAAGATTATCAAGGGGAGTTACAAGGGGATGCTCAGGAAGACAAGCTTACAACTGCAATGATGTAATTAGCAAGAGCAATCACTCAATAATTCTCTACTCCTACCAATAATCGTCTTCGTACTTCATCAAATACAAGGAATCAAGAAGTGATACATGATGGTAGGGTTGACATACAAAGCAAGAATGTTGGCTATGCTGGGAATGGTAACAGAAATGCAAGGAGACAAAACAGAAATCAAGCAGCTAATGCAGGAAATGGTCTGGTTTAGTAGATTGAAGAAAATGATCAGATTGTTCAGCGGGTTCCACGAACTGAGTCAAATTCAGGAAAGGAAAATGTTCAGTGTTACAACTGCAATGCAAAAGGCCACTATGCCCGTAACTGTCCAAAATCTAAAGTTCATGATGCAAAGTATTTCAGGGAACAAATGCTGATTGCAATGAAAGATGATGCTAGAGGCAACCTTAATGATGAAGAAAATGATTTCATGCTCGACAATGCTTATGGAGATGATACATTGGAAGAGCTAACTGCTGCAGTAATCATGATGGCACGCATTCAACCAGCAGATGACAAAGGTGATGCTGAGCCAAAATATGATGCTGACGCTATGAGTGAGGTAAATGCTTCGCAAATCAGTCTCATAAGTGGAATGCTTTCCAAAGGTGTTCATGAACACACGAATCATGAGAAACTCAAAATTGTTATTAACACATCTGATGATGATCAAATTGATTCTAATATCATATTTGATGATCCTTATGTGGAAAATAATGGTGGGAAAGATGAACATGATTCAAATGCTCATGATCAATCTTTTGATATTGAATCCCTTATATACAATGTTTAAAAAGAAGCTAAAAATCAACAAAGAATGAATAATGAACTGAAAAAGGAAAAAGCGTTGCTACAACAGGAACTTGAGACGTGTAAGGAACGGGTTAAAACACTTGAAAAGAAACCAGTTCAATTTTCAAAATACAAAGAAGCATATGAAGAGTTGGAACGTGAAATACGTGTTGAAAAAGACACAATTGAAAGACTTTTAAAAGAAAAATATAATATTCAAGGTGACCTTTTCAAATTAGAAAATGAAAAGGTAATAATTCAACAGGAGACTGCGTTGGCTAAAAAGGCTTTTAAAGAAAGAGAAAACAAATATCTTGAGGATATTGTGGATCTCAAAGAAAAACTCAGTTCTTATGATCGAACTGTTTACAAAATAGGACAATCGATTCAAACAATTCATATGCTTGAGAAAAAACCAAACAAAGTTTATGATCCTTTTTTAAAAGATGGGTTGGGTTATCAAAATCCGGAACGTCTCAAGAAAGCCATTGCAGCACAACCTAAAATGTATGATGGTGAAAGAATTCACAGTAATAAATTGATAATTGATTCACCTGGTTCTGATGAAACTCTTGAGGACGCAAAAGAAAGTCGATTAAAAATGAAAGATTAAATGATTTAACTGGATTATGAAAAATTAAATGCTCTTTATGATACATTTTTTCCTCAACAAGGAATTCCTATTAAACAAACTTATTTTTCAACTCCTTCTACTTCTAACGTATCTTCTGAGTCGAGCATAGAGATGTCGGATTAACCTTCGAAAAAGATGCCTAATGAAAATAAACTGCTACAATTATTTGTAAAATTGGACAATGCTATTAGTGCGTTGCAAACAAATATCATCATACTCTTCTAATAGATAGAAGCAGATCTGTTTTTTATGATGATAAAAATACGTTAAGCCAATTTTACAAAAAACAAGGTAATTTCGATGTCGATCTAATTAAGAAAATGCTCAAATGAAATCAAACAAGAAGTTACAGAAGAAGTAAAGGAGATGTTAGCTATTTTTGAGTCAACGGAAAAGGAAGTTGAGAAACAATCACAAAAAGATAAAAAAATTCCAAATGAAATTGATTGACTTTTGGAAGCATCCTTGACAAGAGAAATTAGGGATTGTGTGCTGATCTCAGTTGAGAAACAGAAAACTGAGATGTTAATGCTTGACAAAGAGAAAAATTCAAATGACTCCAAAGATATCCAGGCCACTATGGAAAAACAAATTAAGATTCTTGAAAACGATTTCAAACGAGCTAAAGCTCAATATGTTAATCTTGATTTTTAAATGCAACATCAAAAATAAAAAATGGCTTGTGTGTCTCTTGGAAGTCAACAATGACAAAGTTGAGTAATGAAAACGTGTTGCTAAAAAATCAAGTGGAATCTGTTATTCAAGAAAGGGAAAATATAAATTTTGAATTTCAAGAGTTTTTTTAACTCAATCAAAGCAACACGGGTTCAACATCAACAAGAAGTCAATGAGTTAGTTGAGAATGTCAATCAAGAGACATATGCTTATGGTGATGTGCGTGCTATAAATCAAGATCTTTTGATGACAATTTCTGAACACAAAGCTAAGCTTAAACTTGCTGAAAAAGGGAAGATTGTGAACACTAAGTTTGACAAATCTACAACCTTAGACAAACTAATATGTGTAACACCGTTGAACAAAAACAAAGATTTAAAAGCTAAGATAGTTTCTAAAATTGAGGTTAAAATAGATAAGTTAAACCAATCACTTCATGATCTACTCCTAAAAATGAGCAAAGTCAGAAAAAGAATGTAAATGTTATCGCACGAGGAATGTATAGAGTCATAAAAACATAAACAAAAACGCCAGTTGCTAAAACTAACAAGTTTTCTTGTAATTCTACATGAGTAGCAAGTTCTATTAGTGTTAGAAGATCAGAGTTTAAGGACACTAATTCAAAGAAAAGAGTCTTGCTAAATACTAAGTCTAAGAGCACTTCTAAGGTTGTCAAGAAATCTCAAAGTAGTTTTACTTCAGTTTCTAATAAGAATGATACAATGAATTCGAATGTTTTTTAAATCAAAAGCGAATCTATTAAAAGCAAAGACTATAAATGCTGTTTATGATGGTTCGAATCTTGTATGTGTTACTTGTGGCAAAGATGTTTTTCTGATTGCTCATGATAAATGTGTTGCTTGTTATGCTTTGTCTCTAAATTCTAAAGTAAAAAGAGCCTTATTCACTTCCCCTGTAGCCGCAAAATCTAGTAAACTAGGAGCTACTCCCGTAGTTGTGAAATCTAGGTTTAGTGTTGCTACACCCCCTAAAGAAACAAATAAGGTCTCTCGTGCTTCGTCACGATCTCGAGAATCTAGACAAAGTAAGACACTTAGCAATTACATGAAAAACAAAATTGCAACAAGCAAAAAGTGGCAGAAATGGTTTGAATATCAACCAAGTTTTAATTGGTTATCCAAGAGTAAAACTGCACAATCAACATCAAGTGTTTCAAAGAGTAGTGCTAATCTTAGAACTAACTCAAAAACACCGGTTATCACTTAAAAATGGGTAGTCAAACAATCCACTCTTCCATCTGTGTTTGTTTCATGTGATGCAGGTGATTTAACTTGTCATTTGGATTATTGATAGCTGGTGCTCGAAGCACATGACTGGTAATCTGAAACTGCTAAGAAATTTCGTTGAGAAATTCATGGGAACAATCCGCTTTAGTAATGATCACTTCACAACAATCACTGGATATGAAGACTATGTTCAAGGTAATCTCACGATATGTCACGTATACTACGTTGAGGGCCTAGGACATAATCTTTTCTCGGTCGGAAATGTCACCACGGACCAACAGGTGGACATTATGGACCAAACATAACTGCTAAAAAAGTCCTTGATTCAGGATTTTACTGGACAACAATCATCAAAGAAGCTCATACTCTAGTCCGCTTATATAAAGCATGCCAAAAGACCAAAAATATATCAAAACGTGATGAGATGCCCTTGAACAACATTCAAGTATGTGAAATTTTCGACATATGAGGTATTTTTGATCCTAATCCTTGATGGATTCCTTAGGTTGTCTAATGTTAAATTACCTTGGATAAATCCAAAATAACTTGTTGTAGAAACTTTGTATGTATACTAAAGTGTATGCGGAATCTACACCTTAATACCTAGAAGTATTATGAATAAAACAGTAATCGTGAATGAACAAAGATATAACCAAACGCTCCAATATTATTAGATCAATAATACGAGTACTCTTCACCAGTACTAGGGTTTACAACCTTGAAGCTTTTCTAAATCGACTTGACAACTTATAAACTTGTGTATCAACTAATGCCCTAGAGCCTCCTTTTATAGACTAAGGAGTCCTAGTCGGCTTACAATACATTCCTTAGATATCATAATCTTTTCTAAACATAAACGTAATCTCTTAAACAAATACTTTATACATATCTTGTACAAAAATATCTCAATACTTATCTTCACAAGTATTCTTGTTCTCCAAACAATCTTTATCTCTTTAAACCGTCTTTATCCTCTTGACAGTAGTAAGTCTTCAAGCAGTTGTAATCCAGCAGCATAAACTTTTTCACCAGCAGCACTAATAAACATAAGCAGTAGTAACATTAGTACTAGCAGTACTAATATGTACTCATAGTAGTAACATGTACTAGCAGTCTTAACATTACTACTAGCAGCACTAACTACTTAGCTTATATTTCAGTCTTCAACTCTGAGCAGTGTTAACTTCAACTAACAGCAGTAACTTTATGCTAACAGTACTAAATTATACTAACAGTAGTAACTAGCAGTGGTAACTTTATACTACCAGTACAAACTACTTAGCATAATTTCCATTATGTACCTGAGCAGTAGTAACTATAAGAATCCTTGAAGTCTTTTAAGTCCCAACAAGATCCATAAAGGTAACTTTGACAAAAAAGTTGGTTGAGTATTGAGCTTTTATGAAATCGCTTAGTTGTTTTTGAAGATCGGGTTTATCATCAAAGTGAGATTGATAGTTGTCTCAGTTGTAATCATTCCTTCCACTTGAACGCCAGTTATCGCGGTTTGAATCATGATTGCGGTAATCATTGTAAAAACGAGTATGACAGAAGGTTTGCATGAATTTAGCTTCTTCTTCACGTGACATGGGTATGTCATCATCGTCAAGGTTTGGTTTTAAATTAAATTGAAAATCTTTATACTGAGCATCCATTTTCATGGTCTTGGCATCCATTCGGGCCATAATTTTGTCAGTGTTAGAATTACTGCTACTTTTAGCGGCGAAAGCAACGGTTTTCTTAAGAGAGGATTTGGTTTCTTGGTTTTTAGCCCAGTTGAGCTTGAGTAAGACTTTGTTTTCGAGAAGTTGATACTCTTGATTAGGTGTTTTGTAGAGGAAAATACCACCAACTGTGACATTGAGAACTTCTTGGGTTATTTTGTTGAGACCATGGTAAAAGATTTTGATGATATTGCCTTTGGACAGATTGTGACCATGGCAGTTTCTGAGCATTTCCTTCATACGAAGCCAAGCATCGGTTAGAGATTCGTTTTCATGTTTGGTCGAAAAGAGCTAGGGGAAAGAATTGGCTAATGAAAGTGGTTCGAAGTTCATCCCATGTTTTGATAGTTCCTACGTTGAGTTCGTCCAGCCAAGTTTTTGCTTCTCCAGTGAGTGATAGGGGAAACATCATTAGGCGGACAGCTTCATTCTTGATGTCTCTGTATTTAAACATATCACATATTCTGAGGAATTCATGAATGTGTTTGTGAGAATCGGTTTTGGTTCTACCATCGAATTGGTTTCCTTTGATAAGAGTTAGGTGGTTACCTTTAATTGCAAATTCGTTTGCAGTTTCAGGAATGGTGATTGCGGAACCGGGAGTCAGAGCTACAACACGGTCGGCAGCCCACATGGGTTCATCATCCATGGGATCGTAATTTCGAAGAATATCAAGGAAGTGATGAAAGTAATTAATGTCGAGAATTGGCGGATAGACAATTCTTAGGTGTTGAGGTGGATTGTTTCTTTGTTCGAATGGAACTCTTCTGTTTCGTCGAAGAAGTCTTCGATTCATAGTACGTTCAGGTTCAGGTAATGGTTCAACAAGTTCAGAGTTGGACACACGTGTATGCATCCAATGGAAAATTTGTTTGGGTCAGTTTGCCAGAAAACTGTACGGCGATTTGAAAAGAAGGGTGTTAAAAATTATTTTTAAAGGTTTGATTACAGAACAGCTTTGAAATCCCCGGCAACGGCGCCAAAAACTTTTGATGTGTTTCGAAAGCTTTAAATTTATAAGACTGATATTACCGGTTATTAGAAGGAAACACACGGGTCAAAGTATAACCCACGTATGTAGTACAACCTTTTTAGGTAAGACCAGGTCGTCCACAGGGATTTGCGTAGTGTTGAATAATCAGCTAAAAAATAAACTTTAACAGAAACGAAATAAACTGAACTTAATTCAATAATGAGAAATATGACTACTCAGATAATTTTATATAACTCATAAGCAATGGTAATAGTACGATCTTAGACTCAGGACTTTAATTTAAAAAATGTATCTTCTCGTCAGAAAATATTTTCACAAATTAACTTGTTTAATTTAAGACTTATATTTAGTTAACTCGATTAAATGTGTCACTCAAATAATCCAGTTACTATTATATCAAATCTATTTTGTTTATCAAATAACGCAAGTGGATTTCTCGTCACAAACGATAAAGATCATAGACAAATCTTTATAACTATATAGATCACAACGGGTCTTTCGACCTATACCGGTGTGAGTATATAATCAAAATTGATAATCAAAGTTGATAAGATAATACACGATAGGATTATAACATAAGCTTAAGATTAACAAGATCGTAATTATACCAAACACTTATTTATTATATTATTTTCATTTGAGTAGTCATGAGAGATTTAGCCTCTCATGGCTATGAAGTTCATAACAAGATTAAATTGAATAACTAGAAACATACTATACCCGGGTAAGAATATGAATCAAAAATTTTCCCCGTAACAAGTATAGAATCGAAGTACAACCTTTTATTCTTACAAATCTATGATATTCTTCTTCGTTCTTTGTGGTTTGATCTTCAATCTTCAAAGTAGTGTGGTGTTTATCGGTTTGGAGATTGAGAGATGATTGAATGATTAGAGATATTTTAGTTGGAGATGATGAAATGTATGTGAAATTCGTCTCAATTTATAGGCTAAGTTTGGGGTAAAAGTGCGGCGCACAAAAGAAATTATGCGACGCACTTAGGGTGTATATGCGAGGGGTATTTAATTCCATTTAATTTTTCTTCATAGTTATGATGGGAAGTACGGCGCACAAAGTTATTTGTGCGGCATACTTGGTGATTAAATGCGTCTTCATTTATTTGACTTTTATTTGTTGAATTTGCTTGGAAGTGCGGCGTACTTAGGGTAAGTGCAGCGTACTTGGGTCTTTTTCAGCCTTGAGTTTTTCTTTTCTTCTAGCTTGCTTTCTAATGATCGAAAACACTTGAACTTTATTTCTTTTGAGCTCGGGATGACTTCAAGTGAACATGCACATAATTTATGCTTTTAAGTATCGAAAGTTCCCGAGAAATAATAAAATATATATAAATAACACCACTAAAAATATGTATAATTTAGGCGTTATCAAGGGTTGTAAACGAACTGAACATTCAGTGAACATATCATGAACCATTCGGTAAAAAGTTTGTTCATCGTTTATTTATTAAATGAACGAACATGAACATTATTTTACGTTCGTTTAGTTAAATGAACGAACATGAACACAAGTCACGTTCATTCGTTTATGTTCGTGAACGTCCGATTAGACGTTTATTAACGTTCTTTTATGTTCATTTATATGTTTATGTTCGTATATCATATCTTTTAATTGTATACTTTTAAATCTGGTATGTTTAAATAAAACTTATAAAACTTAATATTATGCATAATTTGATAATATTTTATGTTTTTTTCTACGTTCATTTATGTTCGATCGTTTATGTTCGTTTAAGGTTCGTTTAGTTTCTTAATGAACGAACATAAACGAACATGAACAACTCATTTTCTTAATAAACGAACATGAACAAGAAAATTCGTCTATTTAAGCGTTCGTGTCCGTTAATTTGTCCGGTTATATTAAGCGAACAAACATGAACAAGGCTCCGTTCGTGTTCGTCCAGTTCGTTTACAGCCATAGGTGTAACGAAACAAATAGTTGGTGAAAACATGACTGGTTAAACTAGTTTTTGTAAGGGAATCTTACTCTTAAAATTAGAGTAAACAAAGGGTTTATATGGGAGTTAACTAACTGGTGTGGTTAGTTAATAACACAATATATACAGGCTTTTTGGGTGTAATCCTAGAAATTTACCAATTTAAACAAGTTACTTCAATTATATCCATAATACTCATTATTGTGGTCTCGAATAGATATACCAAGCCAAGTTCTAAAGTCTACAACATCAACTGACACACACAAATATTGTGGGATTTAGTAAATATTCTAAACATATCACCGGCTGAATACTCGCAATATCTAATAAGGTATGTATGTCAGGTTATGTTAACTATGTAAAATTCACAAAAGTTGCTTGAATAAATATAAATTTCGGCATAATTTTAAGCATAATAATGTGAAAAATAGACAAGTAAACGTTCTAATCTCCCTCCCCCTTAAATTATACACGCCCTGATTGTATCAACATAATAGTTTAAAAATCAGGAATAAAAGAATTAGGAATAATAAACTCCCCCTGAATTTGCTCCAATAGGAACTACATACTTACTAGTAGTAACTATCTATTACAATATTCCTAACAGTGCGTCTGGATTCTAGCATGACTACAACACAAATAAGATTGCAGATTATCAATACTCCACCAACGTTGTCAAATTCTTCCCAGCGAGGTTCTGTACAAAATATAAGAAAACTATGCAATCCTATCTCGAGTATTCTACGGTTAATAAAAAAATAAAAACACAAACTATACAGGCAGTCGCTATGCCGTATCCCAAAACCAGGATACACCGTATGAGACCTATAAAAAGTATCTGAGTACGGGCCAGTCTGCCAAATACGCCGTATCATATAATAAATACGCCGTTTGGATAGAACTGACAATAATGTTTTAAATATGTAGAAAAATAAAAACTGGATAACGTCCAGACATTCAATACGCCATATGGTTCGGAGCGGATACGCCGTATTGATGTCTGGGAAGACAGACTCTAAAAATAATTAAAAACAGCCGGGTTGTCTCTTGGGAAGCACTTTTATTTTCAGCTAAGTCTTTAAGTTAAACTATTCCTTTAGGCTCCTTTACTCTATCTCATGCACGCTAATATGCCCGCGTGTAAGCCGTTCTTTAATCTTGGCATCTCGAATATATTCGGGTTCTATATTCAAAACTCCTTTGTAGAAACCCTTCAGCTTTTGGTATGGGTGCGAGATTCCATTCATCTTATCTTGTTTACTTACCTTTATTAATAGCGGGATCTTGTTGCATTGTTCATTAGTGAGGTGTTTAAACCTCGGATTTGACCGTACCATTTGGTAAGTTACACTATCATCCTCATCGCGGATGGTAATGATTCCATTAAACCTTTTGGTTTCTACAAACGAAACTTTGCAAAAAGGTTCTCCAACTATCACATCTCCCATTCCTTCGTCAAGATAAGGATCCATATCTTCCACAACTATAAAATCAGTAATAACATAAAAGTTTCCAATAAAAATTGGTACATTAACAAAGATTCCTAATTTATTCCTCCCTTTGAATTCAATTTTATCTTTTATTATTGAGTTATAAAACTTTTTAGACATGGCATTAATAGGCAAAATTGAAAGGAAATTAGCGTGTACATACTCAAATCCTATCATGCATGAAAACTTTAAGTTGTAGGCACAATCAATATGGATCTTATCATTGAAGTCACAATTACTAGGATATCCACTAATTTTACTAACCATTTTATCATCCCTAGTTTTGACTTCCTCAAACATTGGTTTATCAACTACCTCACCTTCCTCAATGGTGGGCTCCAAATCATCAACTTGATTTCTCCTAAGTTCTAATGGCACATTTAGATCGTTTAATTCGATATAATCTCCATATAAAGGCTCTAATGATCTATTTAATATCAAAGTTTCTCTAATTATCCTAGCCTCCAAATCAAGTTGCATACGTTCTCTTAAACTTAACAAGTAGACCCTCTTAATCAAACAACTAGCAGGTTTAACACTTTTAAAAATTATTTTCTCATCCCCTACCCTCAAAGTAATCTTTCTTTTGAACACATCAATCTTAGCGTGGGCAGTAGAAAAAATGGTCTTCCATTTATATTTTGTGTAGGTTGTTATTTTAGTTATCAAGTTTTACATTGTTATTTTAGTTATTAAGTTTTACATTCATATTTTGTCGACATTACCTAAAACAACACTTTAACGGGCAGTGTACCCGATCAGATGTAGTTTCATTGGTAAGTAGGGTGTTGATCACTAAGAGTGAGAATGTTAATCTTTTATTCTATCAATATTTTGGTTAACTAAATAAAGTTAATCTAAACTTTGTTAATTCTAATCTATGTTAAACCTATGCTAAACCTAGTTCTAACGGATAAGGGGTGTTTTCAGTCTGAGAGACTTGCACAAGTTTTGTGGTGACTTAGATCAATTTAAAACATAATAACACACGCAAGCACATAAACAAAAGATAGAAGAGCGGTCTAGCCAAATATAAGAAAACTGTATTAACCATGATTAATCCAATTAAAACGCTGGTTTGTTTATTTTAGTGCAATGAGTGCTTATTTCGAGGTGACATATCATTCCAAGATTTAGGCGCTACTTCTTCATAAAACCTAAACACATAGAATTATGTCACAATTAAACGCATCCGCATAAAGCATCCTATTCGCTGATTATAATCTATCTTAGGAGATTAATAATGGTGATCTTATTAAACCCTAGATCATGGAGACTTTACCCACTTACTGCTTAAAGGCAATTTATATTCTAGTAGTCCACTGTCCAAGTCTTTACCAAAGGAATCATCACGTTATTTGTTGATCCCAGGTCACCTGCTAGTCCAACTTGTTCACATAAACCAATGGTAAAGATAGGGAATTATTTGTGATCCTATTACTCTAGATATATAATTCGCTATATGGAGAGTCATCCCAGCATCTAGCTAACTTGGTCGGTATCACTAGATCAAGTTGAATGATAGGTCGCATACAAAATCACTTAAACAAGTATGAATTGATAAACATAAACAACGATCAACGATAAATTAAGCAGTCGATATAAACAAACCAAACATTTAAATCTTCATAATCATGGCTAATACCCAAGGGTATTAGCCGTTAATCATTGTAATCAATCCAGGAATAATCAATTAACCAAGGTAAACTAACCGAGTTAAATGAATGATACCAAAAATCAAACGATTACTAGAGTATAGGAGATTACAAGATGTTTCCTATGGAATTAGTAGCTTTGCTTGACCTCTTCTGCTCTTCTGAAAATCAATTTTTGTAATTAGGGTATCGAAAATATGATCAAGCACACCTAAAACTAGTTTTTAGGTCTTCTATTTATAGTGTCTGGAATTTTGTCGATACGCCGTATTGGAAGTTTATTGGAGTAGGGACCACGTTCAATATCTTCCAGAATCTTCGTATACTATATCTTGGATACGGCGTATGGTAGATACTGGATACGGCGTATAGGTCTTCGTGGTTTCTTATGAAGTGCAGGCACAGATACGCCATATCTTCGTTGATGGGTACGGCGTATAGAATGTCAAAATAGTATTCTTCAAATTTCTTCGTTTAAGCTCCAGAATGCATGCCTTTTAGCTAATCTTCACAAAGTACTCCATAATTACTGCAAATCTCAAATATAAACGATTAAGTATCGATTCTTGCAATAATTATATAAAATGGGTAGAAAACATGGAATAAATGATGTTATAAAAGTGACGTTATTTGATGTCATCAGTGGTTCTTTTCTATTCCTTATTTTTTGTCGATCTAACATCAGATTAATCTTCCCTTTGGCAACTGTGCTAATCAAAACCCTAAATCATTTATGTAACCTGATCAATCTTTCAATTCCTTAACGATTGTATATAGGGTTTTAACATTCTTTGTTAATTTACTATCTTCGATCCGTTTTGGATTGTAATATTGCTATGGTTTATGCTTGCGGTTTTTAGAGTTTTCTTTCAATCGCGTTGGGATCGTATTATGTTATGTTCGTTGATTGTGTGGCAATTTTGGTTCGTTACTGTTGGATTTTGGCCTGGTAAGCATATGGTTAGAATGGAGCGTGGTTTTTTAAGCCAAAAAGGGAGTGGGAGAGGGAGAGGTGTTTAAGAGAAGCAAGTTTTGATGGCGGATAAGTCATTGAGGTTAGTAAGCATGTTAATGTAGCATTGGGTAGTAATTCTGCTACTCGAACTCCTAATGTTGTGAATGCAAGTTTGGACTCATTTCTAACCGTATCTGAGGCACATGGAATTCACTCTCCTGCTAGTGCAAATGAGGAGAACATGAATGACGATGGTACTAAGGTAGGACCTACTACGGCTGGTAATACTCCTGGTATATCTTCGTATGCTAATGTTTCTAGTATACCGAGTAGGAAGGCTTTGAATTTTCGTACTTTATTTACACCGGCAGGAAAAGGGGATGATGTGGTTGTTCTGGTGGAGTCTATTAGAGCTATTAGTGAACGGTTTGCTAATACAACATATGGTTTCTTTTTGGGAAAGCGGGTGGCTTATCCCGTTGTTGCTAACTATGTTAGGAACACTTAGGGTAAATATAGACTGTTTAAATCTATGTTTAACTCGTCTACCAGGATATTCTCTTTCCAGTTTAGCTCTATAGATGGTTTGGATGCAGTGCTTCAAAATGGTCCATGGTTTATTCGCAATAATTCGCTTATTCTAAAAAAGTGGAATTTGGATGTGAACTTATTGAAAGAATATGTGGGTAATGTTCCGGTTTGGAATAAAATCCATGGTGACCCTGTGACTGGATTTAGCGAGGATGGTTTGAGTTCCATTCCTACTAAGCTTGGTACTCCTTTGATGCTTGACTCTTATACATCTGACATGTGCATCCAGTCATGGGGTAGGTCAAGCTATGCTAGAGCATTGATTAAGGTTAGGGCTGATGTGGAGTTGAAAGATAATATTGTGGTGGCTATGCCTATACTTGTCGGGGAGGGGTACTATACGTGTAATGTTCGTGTTGAGTATGAGTGAAAGCCTCCTAGGTGTGCGTGTTTTAAGGTTTTTGGTCATGTTCAGAATGAGTGTCTTAAGAATGTAGATTCAGATGTGGTGAAGAACATGAAGAAGCCTAGCCAAGCTACTAGAGGTATTCTGGTTGGTCCTAAGGTAGGATTTAAACCAGTCAAACAAGTATATAGACAGGTTTCTAAAAAACAAAGTCAACACTAGTGGTAATAAGATGAAAGATCCGGAGCCTACAATAGAGGTTAGTAATTCAAACCCATTTGATGTGCTTAATTCGGTTGAAAATGATGTTTATTTGGGTACAAATGGTGGGACTTCAAATTTGGCTAGTAAAAAGGGCAATTCTAGTGGATCCTTGTTCTGGAATGTGGAATCTAGTAGTACTAGTACTAACCTTATTGTTGAAAAAATTGATCAAATTGAAAGGCTAATTATTGATAGGAATGTTACTCTTGTGGATGATGAGGGTAAACCTTTGGCAAATGATGATTCTTCGGGTAATTATGATAGTGAGGATGAAGTTGCATCGGTTGATAATGAAATGACAAATTATCTGGCTTCATAGAAGGTTGGCTATGGTACTAATAGTCTGCTGGAACAATGGAAAGAAACTTATGAGAATGATGACTACAATTTCGACCCATACGATGATGATATGTATGAAGGCCAGGATATTCCTGACAAGATTCAAGCTATATGCGATAATTTGGATATCAAAGTTCGAGGTCGTAAGAAGAAATAGTTATTATTGTTTCTTTTGTAGTCTAGTCACTTTGTGTACCTTTCTTTAAAGAAGTAGTTTTTCCTATGTAACGGGCAGAGATGTGGGACTCACCCTCATCCTTTGTACTTAACTATTTTTTTGGAGTAATAAAATTTACCGGGGAAAACCTTTACCCAAAAAATCAAAACAATATCTCATACTTCGCGCGCAAGTTGAATAGCCAACTCAAGCTTGTGACGCCGTCATGAATAATTGTGACGCCGTCACCTTGTACTCTTGACGTCGTCATGAGGTTTTGGTGACGCCATCTCTACACACTGAACCGTCCTAAAATATGATCAAAACTTTACTTTTTGTGCACTTTTAGTGACTACGTCATGAAGGTGGTCATGAATTTAAAAACTTGTATTTTTTCCTTGTTTCTTCCCGAATCTAGCACAAGTCACGTGTATTCCATCCAAGTGCTTTCTAAATGCTAATTACACAAAAAGAAAGGATTTTGTGCAATAATAGAGCATATTTTCATGATTTTAAGGGTTAAATAACCCCGAAAAATATATGAAGTGACACCTCATCACGTTGTTGGAAGCATTGTCAACGAAAATAGTGAACGCTTTGTTCTCAATATTCCAATCTTTGAAACACTTCTAAATATTATCAGCAATATCAGTACCAATATGAGGAGGGGTAAAAGAATGAAGCTCTAAACACTTTTTTTATAATCTCCAATAAGAGTCAACGAAATGCCATGTGAGAATCATGTATCTATTTTTTTTATTAGTTGACTTCTTACGTTAATCTTATTAATACCTTTTAAGTAATACTTTAACTTCTTGATCTCTATTTCATACACTTTCAAGCAGTCATTCTTTATGGAGGCTCTGGAGGTATACTCTCACTGAAGCATTTCACATTGTTACATCATATTAAATCCCTCCTCCTTGAAAAAACAATGTATAGAAAAAAAATTAATTATACTTTTCATAAAATTTAGAGTTGTACATTTATATTAAACAATTATTTGGATATGTAGGACATATTTGAGGTTTAAGCATGATATAGATGCAATTTTTTAGCTTTTGGGGATATATACGCAATTATAAATTTAAGTTGGATATATGTGCACTTATTGAGCTTTAGATAAGATACATATGCAATTATATGTTTAAATTAAATACTTATGCAATTTTGAGCTTTTGAACAAAAATATACGTAATATCTCCTACAAGATAAGAGAAATGTAACGTCACCATCATATGGTTGGTGTAAAATTGCTTTAGGGTTTTTCTTTTTTGCTTTTTCTTTTTATATGGACAATGAAAAGTAAATATATTTCTAAATTACGGGTATATATGTAATTTTATAAAAGCTCGTTAAGGCTTGAGAGCTTAATGAGCCGAGTAAGTTAATACTCGAACTCGACTTGACATTTTACACGAGTAGATCGAGCACGACTCATTTATAATAAAGTCAAATTGAATATTTTTTAGTCAAGCTTGAGTTGTTCGCGAGTTGTTTCAATTCGATTACACTCCTAGTATACAAATAAACAAACTCCGCTGCGAACAAGTTTCGGGATGTATACTTTACAGAAAACCAAAATACTTTTGTTTAAAACTTAAATATATAAAAATAATGTATAAATCTTCAAGCATTAAGAACTCCATATATTTAGATTCTAGAGAGCTTGAAATGACTTTATCTTTTTAGATTTATCTATCTCACATAAATATTTATGAAATATTCTTGTTTGTTTGAACTTTCATTTGAGATAGATTTCATCAAAGATCATGATTATCTTTGAACTTCTATCTTACATAAATTGTATATAAGTCTATCATATTAAGCTTTGAAGTTTATACAAACTTTTTTATAACTTCACTAGTTCTTAAAAAGCGTATAAAGTATGATCCTTCAAGACCAGACTAGACATTGCTCGCAAATACTTTTTGTATTATCCTAAGTTTTATAAAAAAAAACTAAACAATAGATTTTTAAAAAAATCATGATGGTTGATGGATATAAGATTTCAAAAATGGTTTTTAGAGAAAAGATACAAATCTTTTATACTAAAGTTTTGATATTCTTTATATTTTTCGATGACTCTTAAAAGATGTCATCTCAAGGTTGTGCTCCAAAGAGCAAAAACAATTTTTAAAACCAAAATTTCAAGTGTTTAATAAATCAATATCCCAAAAGTTAGCTAACTAATGCATGTCTCCAAACGCTGTTCTTTCAGAAAAATTGCATATTTTTAACTGATGCACGCCTCTTTCTACAGACATCTCAATGAAGTTGCTTCAACAACTTCGATCAAGTGCATTCTATATCACTTCAACCAAGAAAAGAAAAAAAAAAAAAAACAAAAAAAAAAAAAAAAAAAACAAGAAGAAAAAAGTACTAACAAAAGAAAAACAAAAGAAAAAAAATAAAAGAAAAAGAAAAAAGAAAACAAAAAAAAACAAACAAAGAAAAAAAACTTCACTAAAACAATAATTTTAAAACAAATCATGATGGTTGATGAGGATATAAGTTATCATAACATGGCGTTAGTTAGAGAAAAGATACAAAGTCTTCTTATACTAAAGTTTTTCGATATTTCTTTACATATTTTTCCGATGACGTCTTAAAAGATGTCATCTCAAGAGTTGTCTCCAAAGAGCAAAAACAATTTTAAAACCAAAATCTTCAAAGCTCGTTATCATAAATCAATAACCCAAAAGTTAGCTAACAATGCATGTCCCAAACGCTGTTCTTCAGAAAATTTGCATATTTTTTTATAACTATGAGCACCCTACTTTCTACAGACATCTCATTGAAAGTTGCTTCAACACATCGATACAAGGCATTCTATCATCACTTCAACCAACATTATGGCGTCCTTTATAATTGGTTAAACTTAAAATGGTTTTTTAAATAAACCATAATCATTAGAAGTGCTTCCAACAAACACAATCTCAAAATATAGAGAGTATTCATACTTCGAAGATCAATGACAATAGCATTAATACTCGCGAACTCCCATCATTTTACAAGACCACGTTGATTTAAGTCTAGCATCTTCTTAGAAAGATACTTGTACTTTTATTGTAGGATTGATAATTCTACACTATTAAGCCATCTCTCTTATTTTGTTCTTATGCTTTTAATCATATTACTTTTTCACTTGGCCTTAAGCCTCGACACAATACATGTAGCACATCATCGCATAATCTTCTCCTTGTTCTAAACGCCATCAAACGAGATGTTATCCAGTAGTTACGGATAGTCATGTTAGTTAAGATGATTAAATCCCTTTCAACCAAACATGATGAATATTATGAGATAGTTCTGCCGCTAGCTAGCACACATTTTGAATCTATTTTATGATCTAATACCTTACTGTATTCTATTCACGAAATACATGTTGCATCTTTTTGCAAGTCTAATGACCATCCATGTTACACTATGATTGCATATACCATCCAATGGTGTGATGACGTGTGATACATCATCTCGGGTTTTATCCAACACACATTTTTCTTCAATAGTTACCAATAAAGAAAAAAAATCTTACTAAGCATAATTTAAGAACAAAAATATTATTGTTATATCTTATCATCTACATTTATAACAAAGAAAATTAATGATTCAATCATTTTATCGTAATAGCTACTAAACCCTATCATCTCGCCTATCACGTTAGGATCCAACATATGCCATTACAAAGTGCCACACTATAGCGTCAACCACCTTGCAATAGCTTTTAGGGATGTGTTTTACCACATTAATTGCCACACATATACAACTCCTAGGGCCTTGGCTCCGACACCAGTTGTGCATATTTAGTCTCTTCGTGCACCTTGGGCCGGCTTTGACAAATATCAATAGACTACACCATATAGCCCGTGGTCTTGCAGAATTCATTGGCTTCTGCTATGGCATATGACCAATGATTCCAAGGGTCACCTCATCCCACGTCAGCCATGTATCCGAGACACAGCAATACGGCGTTACCTCCCTGCAGGAGCTAGGCAAGGAGAGTGTAACAATTATGGGTGGCTCGCCAAAGTATAAGATTACACATAGGGTAACATCTGAACCTGATAACGCTCAAATTGAGTATGTTTTTAGTAGCGTTATCCGTACTTTTATATATGTTATTTGGCTATTTTTATATGCTTTTGTTACATAATTGTACCAAAGTGTGTTTGCAAGTTTATTTGTAGCTAAGTACAGGAAAAGCAAGAAAAAGAACAAAAAAAGAAGTAAAAACGAAGATTTGTGCATGTACGAAGAATCCCTCATAAAGACCAAGTTCGAGAAGCTTTTCAAGAGCAAAAGAGTCAACCATACAAGCTTACAAGGCCCAAGATAGAGCTTAAATGAAGTTATATTGAAGTATAATGACCCACGACCAAGCACAACTAAAACGGGAAGCTTAAACGCAAAATCGATAAATTTGTATTTTTGGTCGTGTGGCCAGCCGCCCAGGCTAGAGAGCCAGCCGCCCAGGCTGGATGAAAATTTCACCACGAGCCGCAAGGCTCAAAATAGAGCCGCATGGCTCGTTTTCGCTGACCTATCCAAGTAAACATTTAATGCATGTTATGATCCCTAATCACTTGGAAACGATCAAGAAGGCTCTAGAACTCCATTCCCTGCACTTTTATGACACTTTGTGCCCAAGAAACTTGCTTGGTGGCCAAGGGCATTTCAAGTATAAATAGGAGACCCTATACCATTATTTTTCATCATCAAATCATCATTCTCTCTTCTCTACACCACCAACAATTCTCCTTACACCATAAGGACGAATTTCCACCACCATTTCTTTCCCAAAAGACCTCAAAACCTGTGCCATTTCCAGAATTAGTGCTCAAGAACATCAAAGAAGGTGTTGGGAACCATTTTCCAGTTTGTACGAAGCTTGTAGTCGATTGGAGGCTTAAGGGTTGCTCTAAATCCTTCCAATTGTTATTGCTATTGTGGTATAATCCTTTTAATTTCCAGAATGTTTATGATTGAGATGATTGATGTTACTTTGAGTTTTGTTGAAATAATCATGGAGTAGTTTTTATATACTTGTTTGGATGATATTTATCATATGAGGATTGTTTATGTTTGATTATGATTCTGATCAATTTCATGTTATGTTTGAGATCCATTTATGCTTGAGTTTTGTTCAATTACTTATCATGTTGGGTTAGTTGTTGGTGACTTCATAGGTTGAAAGGGTTTTCATCATTCAACTAGTTATAATTATTTGTCTATGAATGATTGCTATATGTATTGACCTGTTAGCCTCAAATATTGAGTCAAACAAGGAAGTTCGTTCTTTAAGAATATTAAGTCGCGGTCATTCAATTATGTAACGTTGTAATAGGCTAGAACGGGTAAACAGGCTCGTACATGTAAGCTAATCGGTCACGTGTATCGGGCGTAAGCCCAAGTAATCTCGAGACCAGCCCGTAGTAATACCATAGGCATGTAAGCCTCATGGTTTAACTATAAATACCCCTCTCCAAGGATGGAGAGGGTGTTGGTTCACTTTGTAATTTTTCACATAGTTAATTCAACCATTCCATTTTTTCTCTCTACTTTCTCTCTCTTGTTTCTTTCTCTAAACCTCTTCCTACTTCCTTCTCTTTTCTTGTCTAATTCGTGTACAAGTAATGAAGTGTAAGTGATTACGGGTTACCGACATTTGGTATCAAGAGCCTCGGGTGGATAGTGGTTGTTTTGTGGTAATAAGCTCAAAATATCAAAATTTTCGAAGCTTATTGTGTGAAAAAAAGCCCACGTCTTCTTTAGGGTTTTTTGGTTTGTTAAGCTCACTATTTCCTTGCTATACTTGTTCTACAACTTCTATTGTTACCATTACATGTGCTACATAAGCTTTTAGTTTGATTTTTAAGCTTATTCTATTCGGCTTATTTGTTTTTCTAAGTGGTGGTTTGGTTGTTCTTGAAGATTCACTAAGAAAACGTGTTGCTTTGTAGTTAATATTCTTCAATCCATTTAGTCTTAAATATCTAAATCTTATTAGAGTTAGTAAACAGCTTATTTGGATGATTTTTCCTTATTTCGTGCTTAAGTTCTTCATGGCGGTTTGTATTTTAAATTTATAGTCTTATTGTGGCGGTTTGATTAAGATAAGGACATGTTTGTTTGATAGCCAAAGTTTAGCAAGAAAACAAATGGTTTGAAAGCGACCTTGTACTTGGTTTTAACTTTTACAGCGGTGGTTTGATCAAGTAGGGTGGCGGTTTGCCTATTTTTTTAGCCAACGGTTTATCATCACTTTGGTGGTGGTTTATATAGTTTTTGGCAGCGGTTTGAACCTTTCTTGGTCCTTTAGAAACGTTACTATGTCCAAATTTCACCTTGGCATTGGTTTGACAAATTTTTAGGCGGCGGTTTAGTCTGACAGTAAAAGCAGCGGTTTGATTCTGTTTGCCAGCGGTTTGCTTTATTAATAGGCAGCGGTTTGATCTAATTATTGCCGGCGGTTTGGTGAAAATTTATTGGTGGCGGTTTGCTCCCAAAATAGGCAGCGGTTTGATCTAATTATTACTGGCGGTTTGGTGAAAATTTATTGGTGGCGGTTTGCTCCCAAAACAAGCAGCGGTTTGACTAATTTTTGCCGGCGGTTTGACTAATGTTTGGTGGCGGTTTGCTTAAACTAAACAGTACCGAATTTCATTTCACTTGGCCATTTTGTTAACCATTTTCGGTAAAAGACCAATTTCGGTGAACTTTAATTTTGGACAAAACGGACTTTGGACTTTAAAAGACAATTAATTAACCTTCACAAACCACGAACCACAATTACAATCAAGGACATAAAAGACAATTAATTCTCCACAATCATAAACAAGGGACTTAAAGAGAACATTAATTCTTAACAACAAAACACATTCACGGTTTTCTATTGATTTTGTAAAATCCCACGAAAGACTAAATTCTCTTCTCGGTTTTAATCATAGACTTGTAAAATCCCGTGGACGTTAATTGTATTCATTTTACCACAACTTGAATCACAACACATATACTTAAGATCCTACAATCATTTTCACTTCATAATTCAACAATCATTCATCATGACAACTCTAATTGTAACTTCCACAACCGACAGTCAAATGCATAACAACATCATGGCAGCTGGTTCAAGGGATCGTCCACCAATGCTTGCAATAGGACGATATGCACAATGGTGATCATGTTTCTTACGATACATTGATACGAGACCAAATGGTGATGCCTTAAGAAAATGCATTCTCGAAGGTCCTTACACTCCTTCTACTGTCATAATTCCAGCTGTACCTGCAACGGATAATTCTCCAGCATTTCTGAATGAACAACAGTTGAGACAATTCTAAACATGTCTCCTGAAAACAAAGCTCATTTTGAATCAGAAAAGGAAGCAATTCATTTGATATTGACTGGAATTAGAGATGAAATATACTCAACTGTTGATGCATGCAAGACAGCTCATGAAAAGTGGGAAGCTATTGAAAGGTTACAACAAGGTGAATCCCTCAACATTCAAGATGTCAAGACAAACTTATTTTGGGAGTTTGGAAAATTAACCTCTCAGGATGGAGAAACAATGGAGTCATACTACTCCCGGTTTTACAAGCTAATGAATGAAATGATAAGAAACAACTTGACAATTGCTACGATGCAAGTCAATGTTCAGTTTCTTCAACAACTTCAACCAGAATGGTCAAGGTTTGTGACAATTGTCAAGCAACAACACAAATTAGATGAAGTATCATATCACAAGCTATTTGACATTCTGAAACAATATCAAAAGAAAGTTAATGAAATCCGTGCTAAAAGAATAGCCAAGAATGCTAACCCATTAGCACTTGTTGTTGCTGCTCAACCATATCAAGATCCTTATTATCAAGCACCAAAGTCTCACAAATCATATGAACTAACATTAAAAGCCTCACTTCCAACCAGATCTCATGCAACTACAAGACACAAAGGCAAAGAGATAGCCAAACCTATCACACCTCCATCTGAGTCAGCTTCTAAAGAAGACAGTGATCCTGAACAAGCTCAGAAGTATAAGGAAATGCAAAAAAAATTGGCACTCACTGTAAAGTATTTCATGAAGATCTACAAACCTACCAACAACGACCTCAGAACTTCCTCAAACACCAAAAACAAGAATGTGGATTCTACTCCAAGGTACATGTCAATCAGACTAGACAGTTTGGGAATACTACTACCAAATACAAGAATGACAATCAAACTGGAGATTTTTTGGGAATTAGAGAACAATGACTGTTGCAGGGGCTAGGAACTATAGGTTGTCAGGGTAGTGGCAGCACTCTGGGATATAGTGTTTTCAACTGCCAAGGAATTTGGTCATTTTTTTGCTAAGAATGCAGGAAGCCAAAAAAAGGGTTAAAGACACTTCGTATCACAAGGAAAGATGTGCTGTGCAAACAGGCTGAGAAAGTATGTTTCACTACAAGTTCCACTTCAAGCAGAGCAATCTGATTGGTTAGCAGACACGGATGAAGAGATTGATGAACAAGAATTGGAAGCACATTACAGCTATATGGCAAAGATCCAGGAAGTTCCTACAGCAGACTCAGGCACTGATTCTGAGCCATTGGAACAGGTACAATACGATACTGGATATAATGTGTTTGCCAATGAAATACAACATTCTGAGCAATCTGAATCCATTAGTAACACATGTGTAGTGGAAACGGGTGATAGTAATGTCATTCCTGATTCACCGGATATGTGTGATAATGATATTCAGAATGACCAAAATGCTGTAGAATGTGATGATGAGCGTGTTGCGCTTGCTAATTTAATTGCAAATTTAAAACTTGATGTCGATGAAAATAAAAAGATTCAAAAGCAATTAAAGAAAGCAAACGCATCATTGACTCAAGAATTGACTGAGTGCAAATCTATTCTTGCGGAAACTAGTAGAACTCTAGGGGAATCTAATAGTATTCGGGATAGTTGCCTAGTTGCACTTCAAAATAAACAGACTGAGTTTGAGAGGTACAAGAACCTAAATGACCGTACTGTTGACTATGAGAAACTTGAACATAAGTTAAATGAAACTCTAGGACTATTAGCTCAAAAAGACATTGACATAAAAGAAGGTTTAAAACTTAAAGCCTATGAAATTTCAGTTGTCAAAGAGAAACACGATGAGTTAGTCAAACAGAGTCTTTTAACTAAGTCACATTACGAAGGTCTTGTCAAAGAGAAAACAAAGGTAATAACGGATTTGAAACTTAAGGAAGAAAAGGATATTGACAAAATGATTTCAATGGAAAAGCAATTAAAGTTTTTGAATGAAATTGTTTACAAAAGGAGTCAATCAATCCAGACCATTCATATGTTAGCACCCAAATGCCCAACATTTAATGGAAGACCTACCTTTGCGAATCCTATGTACCTAAAAAAGGCTCAATATGAGAAACCATGTTTGTATGAGATCCTACATGACCAATCTGATCCTGCAAACAGACTAGTCCCCGATAGGGAAGAGACACTGACTCTTGAAAGAGAGAGTCGATCAAAATTAAATAAAGACTTAGTGAAACCCTATGACTACACAAAGTTAAATAGTCTTTATGAAATTTTCAAGCCCCCGACACAGGAATATCTTGTTTAGTTAGCACATGCAAATGAAATAAGGAAGAAAATGTGGAGAAAATCTTTTGTGAAAACAAAACCAAATAATTTCAAAAACATTGATTTCTTACCTGTTTCCAAGTCAATAAGCAAAAGTAGACAAGCATATAATATCATGACGAACAACATAAATCATTTTAGAGAACTTGTCGATCAAGCTTGGGTAAAACATTCACAGGATCATCTTAATCTTCGTGACCCAACTGCTCATGATATGGAAATCCTAATTAAGACATGTTTGATGCCTCTTTCCCTTAAGACACAGAATGATAGTTTCGCATTTGTTCATGAACTTAAGCAAGAAATGCATGCTGATCTAAAGTACGTTGAATCCCTTGAAAAAGAAATTGGCAAACTTGAATCTGATAAAGCAGAATTTTCAAACATCTATGATATGCTCTTGCAAGAATGTGTGTCTAATGATGTTATGTGTTCTTATTTGCATTCGTTATCTGATTTAGATGCTCATGCTGAATTGCAATGCTTATATGTTCATAAAGTGAAAGAATGTGAATGTCTTGCACAAAAGCTTTCGAAACAAACTGAATTTGTTAGTAAAGAGGTTTACAATGAGCTTTTAAGAAGTTTTGCTAAATTAGAAAAACACTCGATTTCTCTTGAACTCGCTTTACAACAATGTCAAGAATAAATGAAAAATGACACAATTTGCAAAGAAAAAGTGTCAAATCTATTTCAAAAAGAACGTGAACAATATTTCGAAATACAAGATTTGAAAGCTCAACTGCAAGACAAGAACATTGCTATAAGTGAGTTAAAGAAACTTATTGACAAGATGATAGGTAAGAGTGTGGATACTAATTTTGGAAAACAATCAATCTTGGGGAAACCGCCTTTGCAACCAATCAGAAATCAACCAGTGGTAAGACAGCCAACTGTCTATAAATCTGTACGATCCCAATTGCCAAGACATCAGTTTGGCTTCCAAGTTGGTGTGTCGCATGATTTGAAAAAACCAGTCACTCCACATTCTTGGCCTCAAGTTAGAAAATCATCTTTTGCTAAGCCTTATAATGTGAATGCACTTGGACCTTTTAGGAAAATCCCAAAGCATGTGTCATTTCAGTCACCAAGGGAATCTGTAGGCTCAAATGACATGGTTCATAACTACTACCTAAAGGAAGCTAAGAAAGAGGCACAACTTCAGAAAGATAAAGCATTGAATACCAAACCTAGTGTGCAACAATCTGCTAGATTACCAAACACTACTAATGGTAACAAACCGAAACCTAGAACTTTAATCAAAAACCTAGGAATTGGCCACCATCCATGAGTAGTCGTGTATCGAATAAAACTGTTCACACAACAGAACCACCTAGGAATCAAAAGCCTTCCTTGAAGTAAAAAGACTTGGCATGTCCTACATGTAAAAAATGCATTTACAGTGCAAATCACGATGAGTGCATCTTACAATACCTCTCAAAGATAAATTCTCATGCCTCTGCTCAGAAAAAGGATGCATAATCCCATAAGACAACAAAGAGATATATACCCGTAGAAAGAAAAGCGAATCTAAGAATCATGGTAGACAGATCCCCATAGGACAAAGGTATTCTCAAAATAAGCCTTCCAATGCGTATCTGAAAACAACGCCTCTTAGATCTGGTCTTACATGGAAACCAACGGGTAGAATCTTTAATCAAGTTGGTCTTAAATGGATTCCCATTAAAAAGCCATCTCTTTACAGGGTTCATCTAATGTAAATATTCTATCAACATCTTCTTTGTATAAACATTCCATTTTTAATTATGTTAGAAAATACTTTTTTTTAAAAATATTCTTCTCGACATGTCTCTTGGAATCGATAACATTTACGTACCTAGAAATGTTGATTAATATCGACACGGGCGTGTAAATGAAGTTCGAACAGGAGTTTCAAATGCTTTCAAAACATGTCATTTCTATTTTTCTTTATGGCTTGTTATTAAATGACAGATAACAACCCGGTCTTTAAATAAAGGAAAGTGTGCAATCATGTACATTTATCCTCACAATGAGAAGATAACAACTTCTCGGACTTGAGCTGACATAAAAAGTCAATTCAAAAGACATTCAAAGTCTTTCGAGCTCAAGTAACATTGGTTTTTCAAAACACGTTGAACATAATTTTTCAAGAATTTCTCAAAAGGTTCTTCAAAATCTTTCAAAATTGTGTGTTCGACACTCCCTCCTCATGCATCTTTCAAAAGTCGAATCATTTTTTATAAGTGAATCAATTTTTGAGGGGGAGCTTTTAAAACCAAGTTTTAATGCGTTTAGGCACATACTCACATGTCTATTTTGTGTGTCTAAAACATTTCAAAAATGTTTAAACAAATGAAAAATGTTAAAATGTTAATAATATTTAAACACTCATTTTGTTAAAACATATACAAGTAGCTCAAACTCAATTTCACATGGAATTTACAAAGTCATAATCCTATTCTCTCAATTGGTGTCATATGTGTGAAATTGAGGGGGAGCCAAAGAAAACGTTCCATTAATTCATGCTATGTAAGTGTCAACATTTTTCTCCCCATGCAACATTTTCATGTCTCAAATTTTAATCATCTAGTATTTCAAAAACTAACTGAATTAGTATTTAAAATAAGGGGAGAAATATAATTAAAATGTTATCTTGAAAATAATAAGTGATCTAAATGACTTACAATGCTTTATACTCTTCAGAAAAGGTTTTATTGTTCGATCTTATACCCACCAACATCTTAATTTCACAATGATTCTGAAGTCATAAGGTGGTTAGGTTAGGAATCAGTCCTATGATCCAACCAGAACCAGAGGGATCTACCCAAGGACAATCCATAGTTAGAAATAGCATCAGTCCTTAGGTATGATTGGAGATGAATGAGTATAAGGGAATAATGCCGACTAAGACATGAGTTAACACTGGAACAATCATAACAAGGTGTTAGTAATGACGTCTTGGTAAGTATTAAAGGGGTTGAAGAATGAAAAAGAAATGTATGGATAAAGGGTCTAAAGAAATAAGCCTTCCTTACAACTTAGGCAGAAACCAGGCCAATACATAATCTATTAAAATCACAAAGATGATTGTTGGTATTGAAGACAAGACATCATAGTCCTAGTGATGCACTATACAACCCTTCCCAACCATTCAAGTTTCTCTCAAAAGATACTTGTCTCATTTTTCATGGAGATACACACAACTTCTATTGACTTTCT